>JASDQU010334593.1:0-12735 GCA_032191745.1 Picea mariana
TTTCCTGCAGGAAAAAGAGCATTACAGAATAAATGGATTTACATGTATAAGGAAGAAGATGGAGGTAAAAAGAGATACAAGGATAGACTTGTTGTAAAGGGGTTTGCACAAAAGAAATGTATATATTTTGATGAAATATTTTCTCATGTTGTTAAAATGACTTCAATTAGGAGTATTTTAAGTCTTGTGACATTAGACAATTTACCTCTTAAATAGTTAGATGTAAAAACAAATTTTCTCCATGGGGATTTGGAGGAAGAGATTTATATGCAGTAGCCACAGGGGTATGATGTCAAAGGAAAAGAGAATTTGGTATGTATTTTGAAGAAGAGCTTGTATGGCCTAAATCAAGCTCCAAGGTAGTAGTATTTGAAGTTTGACATGTTTATGATATAACAAGGTTATAGTAGATGTCATTCCGATCACTGTGTTTATTTTAAGAGGCTAGAAAATGGAAGCTATATTATCTTGATATTGTATATAGATGACATGCTTCTTGCATGGTCTAACATGGAAGATATAAATTTTCTCAAAAATAAATTAGCTATGAGAATAACAAGAGACAGGAAAAATCACAAATTGACATTGTCTAAGGGTGAGTACATAGAGAAGGTGTTGGAGAGGTTTAGAATGCAGAATGAAAAACCAATTAGTACACCTTTGGACAACCATTTAAAATTAACCAAGGAAATGTGTCCCAAGACACAAGAGAAGATACAATATATGTCTAGGGTCCCTTATTCATCAACAATTAGTAGCTTGATGTATATTATGGTGTGCAAAAGACTTGATATTGCACATGCAGTGGGATTTGTGAGAATGTATATGAACAATCCAGTTAAGAACATTCAAAGGAAGTAAAGTGGATTCTCAGGTATTTGAGAGGCACTACTACTCATGCATTATGTTTTGGAGTTTCAAACACTGCTCTACATGGATATGTTGATTGATATATGGAAGGTGATAAATATAAGATGAGAAGCACCACATGGTTTGTTTTTACTATAAGTTGAACTGTATTAAGTTGGATTTTGAAATTACAAAAGGTTGTTGCACTTTGAACAATTAAAGTAGAGTATATTGCTGCTACAAAGGCTAGTAAAGAGATGATTTGGTTACAGAGGTTTACAAAGGAATTGGTAAATAAGAAGGAGAATAGAAGGTTGTACTGTGATAGCCAGAGTGTCATTCATTTTGCAAAGAAAGCATCCTTCCATTCCAATACTAAGCATATACAAATCATGTACCTTTTCATATGATCCATTTTAGAAGATGGACAATTGAAGTTGGAAATGATACATACTAGCCAGAATCCCACAAACATGTTAACAAAGGTAGTAACAAGGGAGAAATTGAGTTCCTTCTTAGTTTCAATTGGTCTTCAATCATGAAGGTGAAGATGAGAAATTTTCCAGGTCCAAGGTGCATCATAGTCCAACAGGTACAAAAATAGTGAAGTTGTTGTGATCAATGTCCAAGTGGGAGAATGTTGGTTTTTGAACCTGATTATCTTCCTGATTGAGAGGTCTTGTTTTAGCCACATTTAGACCCCATTACATGATGGGGAGGTGTGGGGGGGATTTCCGCCCCACTTCTCTTGTGAAGGGGGTCCAAGGGGGGTGATGATAAATTTTGGAGCCCCTCCCTAGCAAGGGATTCGGGGACAGTGCACCTGAAGAGAAATTTTGGGAAAAATTGCCTTGTAAAATATTATAATTTCATAGTCAATCTGGATCGTTCAATTTGGATTGTTCATAATGTGATCTGACCGTAGATGTTATGTTATGGATTTTTTCCCTAGAATGAAACCCTCTTTTATGTATGAGAGAATTTTATTGTTGTTTTGTGAGTGAGTGAATATTCTATTATGAGAGAGGAGACTGTGAGAGAAAGAAGAGGAAGTTACAACGGGTATGTTCTAGGTTGTATCACTTCATTTGTTGGATAATAATAAAGGAAGGACTTGGAAATTTCTCTGGTGGACCTAACCCACACTGGGTGAACCATGTATATCTGTGTCTCTATTGTATCGTGTATCTTCTGTGTTTTATTTATTGCTATGAGATCCTGTTTTTTTTAAATGAAACATCGCATCCCACCCTTAAGGACTTAAGCGAGAATTAAAATGTTGGTATCTAGAAAACACCAATGGGCCCATGAGGGGAAAACATGTCACAAGTAGGATTTGAACATAGTTGGGAAGGATAACAACTTGTGTTAACCACCCAAGCTAGACTTAATTGAAAACAAATTGGAAACATCTTGTCCATCGTTAAGAAATAAAATAAGGGTGAGATCGTTGATACCTTGCCAACCTCAATCGAGCTACCAAAAAAAACATGTCATAAGTGAGGTTTGATTGTAAGTGGGGCGGATACAAATTTCTCCTCTTAACCACCTAAGCTAAAACCAATTAACAAATTCACCTTCTTTCTACACACTCAATTCATAAAATTCAAAATTTTATTGTTCATTTATTGAATAAATTCAATATTTTAAATGTAGTCATTTCATTTTTAATTAATTGTGAATGGTTTTGTTTTTAAATAAAAAATTAAATATTAATTTATTAAATCCAATTCATTATTTTATTTTTAAATTATAATTAATTTAATAAATATTTTAATTTTTTTTACAATACCTAGACCTTTTGTTGATGTGTGTAGCATCAGATAGGTATTTTTGCACAGGTCTAAGTGTCTAGACATGTGGAAGTCGTCCAAAGCCTTCTACCTTGAGACTTTACTTTAATTAAAGGAATTATCAATGTAAAGGGATTTTATTAGTGAGTTGAGTTTTATTTAAATAAATGCTTTAATTAGCATTAGTGAATTAAATAATAGCCATTGATCTCAAGTGAGGCGAGAAGTAATCTCAACTGTCAATCACTTTGGAGATTAAGGTTAGGTCATAACTCAATCTTATAAAATCAAGTTAAGGGTGAAGGATAATACACATGACACGTTGATACAAAGAAGAGAAGGGTTTTTTCTAAGAGGATTGGATTATGAATGAATATGATTCAAGGAGAACGTAGATAGGTGGAGAAGGATTCCATCTAGAGATCAGGTTAGAGAGAAGAAAGAACATAGGAGATCACAAGTGGGTTTTATCATATTGAAGCGACAACAACATGACCGCGTCATACAAAGTTTGTTAGACAATTGGTTGTCATTGATGTTAACCCTTGGATAAGTCTATAATGACTAGAGATATGGTTAAGATTGATGGTGAGTTAGTGGTCATTGATGGAGTGGTTGATGTCAGTAGATGTGTTGGGTGTATTTGATGAAGTCTACATGAATCCCTAGAGGTGTGGTCATGGGACCCACAGTTGCTTAAGGAATATGAACATCAAGGATAGTGTAAATGCAGGTAAAACACCTATAGATGGATAGTCATCCTTGTCGTTCCCTTTCTAGTGATAGGTGGTATGCCACGTGGTTCCTCACGGTTAGGGAGATATGACCTCATGAATTTGAAAGCCCTGAAGAATGGTAAAGAAGCCCTTAATTGGTTACAAGTCATTATTGAAAGGGTAAAGTGGTTGTGACAAGAAAGTACTAGAAGCCCTAAGATTAAGGACAGAGGTTACTATGAAATGTATATAAACACCTCAAGGAGTCTCTCATTAGTACACACACACTTACATTGAATATATATATGTTTTGAGAATGTTATGGTCTAATATATTGGTCTATTGGTGAATCTAACGACAATTCTAAGGCATCAGAGAAAGTGCGAGGAAAGAGCGAAAGTTTCAGAGATGCAGAGTGCTAGGGTTTATGTGTAACCATAATTCGACATGCCCTCGTAGGTCATATTGAGGGTGTCACATGAGGCACCCCCATGGGTTTCCTAAGGGACATCACACTAGACCTCGCGTGACATGGAGTCTTAGTCCCACGAGGCTAAGACAAATCTAATACAAATGTTGGTACTAGGTTGCTAAAGGATGTGACAGTGTTACAGGTCAGTATTACAGTACAATAGATCAACTACATGTTATAGGTATGCTTATGTGATTGTATATTATGCTTGTTTATGGTATGTTACATGCTTGAGAGGCATTTCTTGTTGATGCATGGTACATCTTGGTGATATTGGTATGGTACATTGATTAGTAGAACATCTTGGTTGTATTGGTATCTTGGTATCTAGTTTGGTTACATGGTGATGATGCTATATGCTTGAGGATTATTCTTGGTATACTCTTGAAGCATTGGCACATGGTGTATGGTTGTCATTGATATTGATACATTGTTGAGGAATACACTTGGTATATGGCAACACATGTATGAGATACATCCATTGGTGATATTGGTACTTGGATGAGGTGTTGATGTACATGGCTGATATATGGTATGGTACATGATTAGTATTTGGTATGGTATTGATGGTGCATGGTTGATGCATGGTTTGGTACAGGTTATGGTGCATGGTTGATGCACGGTTTGGTACAATTGTTTGTGCATGGTTGATGCACTTGGTGTGGTACAAGTTGTGGTACACGATTGATGTTTGGTATGGTATAGTTTATGGAAAATGGTTGATGCATGGTACAGGTTTGGTACATGGTTGAGACACATACTCTGTGATGGTATGTTCTATATCTTTGCACATGCTTGGTAGAGGTATGTGTTGGTGATGTTGGACATCTAGTTGAGAGGTGTCCTTGGCATATGATGCATGTGAGAGGATTTGGTTGAGTATCGGTGATAGTTGCAGGCTGGATAGATTGATAAGTGACAGGTTGATGTGACATATTGACAATGACAGGTTAATGAAACTGACAGGTTGTATACAATGATAGGTTGACATGTTACAGGTTGACAGTGATAGTGGCAGTAATAAGGACAGTGGAAGTGGTAGTGACATTTTGGTCTACACTTATATTTCAGGGCGGCAGGACCGGGCAAGGAAAGGGGGTTGTAGCATCCTTCCGGTTGGTGTCAGAGAACTTAGGGAGTTAGAGATTCCTTCAAGTTGGATCTTGAGAATCAGGGGGTTGTATCCTCCTTTTGGTTGGAGCTAGAGAATTCAACGACTTGTAGCTTCCTTTAGGTTGGAGCCTGTAAATAGGGGGTCAGAGCATCCTTCTAGTTGTAGTTGGAGAATTGGGAAGTTGGTGCTTCCAATGAATGTATTATTTGATATATAAGAAAGCATTCAATGGTTTTCACCCATTTGGGTTTCCACGTAAATTCTAGTGTACTGTGTACTTGATGTGATGTTGCTTATTTTTATATGCTCATGATACATTGATGATATACTACTGATAAAGTTAAAGATTATATATTTTGGTTAAAATTTGTATAAAGTTCTCATACTAATTCACCCCCCCCCCCTTCAGTATTCCAACAAAGTTGTCGTATAGTCTTTGAGTGCATGTATGTTGGTTGCATTGGAGATAGGCAAGTATATGTAGGTTTTCTTAAAAACATGTGTGTACATCTAAGGAAACATGAAATTATGAGGTCGTACATTAGATCAAGAGTTGATAGGGTTTGCGAGTATTGTTCATAGTGTTTTGTATTTCTCTGTGGGCTATTATCCAAGGTATGAGAACCCTTGTAATCTTTGAAGTTATTTGAATGATAATATTAGTTGATGGGAATAATATATTTGTGTCTTGTGCATGATATTTTGGTTTCCAATATTGCTTCCATTATTTTTATTTGAGTTGAATATTCTAGTGGTGTATGTTGTTATGTGAGCTACTAATTTGATTTATAAAAAGGAAATGGCTAGATAAAAAGATACCTAGGTGCCAGAGTAAGGGATTTCAACATGGTATTAGAGAAAACACTCTGAGAGGAAGCCAGATCTTAGATCCATAGAAGTTGATAGAAGATCTATGAGATCTGAAAGGATATCTTAGCATATCTATAACCAATAGACATAAATCAAGGGTTGGATTTCAAGGAAACAAAATCACTGAGGTAAAACTAGGGTTTTGCAGTCATTCAAAGTTGTATGTAGGTTGTAGAAGGAACAATCAGCTCGTACATACACGAGTTGATTTGGAGACAATCATGTATATGTGGGTGGCAGTAAGAAAAGTCACATACATACCTGGGTTTTAGTGGTGACATACATGTACAAGTTCATACAGGTTAGTACATGGGAAGTTTCAGTAGTAGGTTATTTCTAGGGCAGTTTATCAGGTCTAAGGTATGACATCAACAAGTTTGAGAGTTGAAGATAGATTGAATGGAACATCCAACTTCCTATCTTGGGAAGAAAGGGTTACTTTGGTGTTGCAGGAGTATGACGTTTGGGAGTTAGTGGACAAAGTATCTGTTTCACTGATAGATATGGTAGCTTTGGAAGCTCATGAGAAGAAAGAGGTCAAAGCTGAGAAGGTTAACTTGGATTCAATGAAGGATCATCTAATTCCTCACTTATCCAAGAAGAAGATGACCAAAGAGATGTTTGATGCCTTGGTATGTTTATTCCATAGCACTAACATGAATAGGAAGATGGTATTAAGAAACATAATCATATCTATGCAGATGTATAGATATGACAATGTTACCAGCTATTTCATGAGGATCACTCAGGTACGTGATCAACTTGCAACCATAGGGGAGAAATTGGATGACGAAGAGCTTGTGAATGTGACATTGAATGGTTTTTCAAATTCTTGGGAACCATTTGTCAACGGAGTTTGTGCTTGAGAAAAACTCTCAAATCGACAGAGACTTTGGGATGATTGCATCCATGAAGAAACTTGAGAGGCGTTTAAAGAAGGAAAGTAGGGAGATGAAGAGGAAGAGAACCTAGCCCTTGTCAGTAAGACAAGAAAGGGAAAATGAAAGGGTTCCAAGAGTAACAATGAGGACTCAACCTCATAGCTAGGTAAGAATGACTTGAGTAAAATCAAGTGCTTCAAGTGCCACAAGTATGGGAACTATGCATCATAGTGTCCAAAGAACAAGGGGAAAGAGAAGATATAGAAAACAAACATCAACAAAGATACATCTAGATGATTTTGCAACAAAGTTTGAGAAAGCATTCTCACTGATCTCCAACCTCTCTACCAGTACGAACTCAAGGAGTTCTTGGTACTTGGACAATGGTGCTTCTCATCATATGCCAGAAGCATGAGAGCTATTTAGTAGTCTAACAAAGGACTCAAGGATCCATATGGAGCTTGGTGATGATGCCATGTATGTAGTGAAGGGGAAGGGAACTATCATGTTTCATCTTTAGTTAGAGGGTTTTTTAGAGGCCCAAGATGTGTTTTATGTACCATAATTTAAGAAGAACTTTCTCTCACTTTCAATTTTGGAGGACACGGGTTTTGCTGTGAATTTTCAGAGAGCACAAGTACTCATATGTGTAGAGGGAGATAGCCCGGACACCATAGTGAGAATTGGTGTCAAAGAGGGCAGGTTATACAGGTTACATGGAAATAATGTAGGTGGATTCAAGGGAATATTGGATCATAGATCCATGTCAGTGATAGAGGACATAGAGCAGGAGGCTCCGAGGTTTGAGCAACTGAAGGATGAGTAGAGTTCACAGACTTCCAGTGTGGGGAGTGAACGTTTAGATGGGAAGAAGGAGTTATCTCTTTCTATATTTTTCAGGAGACTGATTTGGTACGAGATGACATTGATGGATGCTCATGAGAAAGAGGCTCCTAGGAGTGCATTGAGGGAGAAAATGCCTTCAATGAAGTTTCCAAACTTCGTGGCATTGATATGTAGTGTTATTGATTCTGTGACTTGTAGTATTCAGGGATCAGCTGACTAACAGAGTTGGATGGATGTCAGTGTTCAAGATGATGTGTGCGACATTATGCCAAGGTCAGAGGGAGATCTAGTTCTAGGTGGCTCCTAGAGGAATACCTTCCTCGCTAAGAGAGAGTGTTGATGTGTGTAGCATTAGACATGTATTTCCACACGGGTCTAAGTGTCTAGATGTGTGGAAGTTGTCCAAATCCTTCTACCTTGAGACTTTAATTTAATTAAATGAATTATTAAAGTAAAGTGTTTTTATTAGTGAGATGATTTTTATTTAAAGAAATGATTTAATTAGAATTAGAGAATTAAATAATAGCCATTGATCTCAAGTGAGGTGAGAAGTAATCTCAACTGTCAATCACTTTGGAGATTAGGGTTAGGTCATAACTCAATCTTATAAAAGCAAGGCAAGGGTGAAGGAGAAGACATATGACACATTGATATATAGTAAAATGTCTAGACGTGTGGAAGTTTTCCAAATCCTTCTACCTTGAGACTTTAATTTAATTAAAGGAATTATTAAAGTAAAGTGTTTTTATTAGTGAGATGAGTTTTATTTAAAGAAATGCTTTAATTAGCATTAGCGAATTAAATAATAGCCATTGATCTCAAGTGAGGTGAGAAGTAATCTCAATTGTCAATCACTTTGGAGATTAGGGTTAGGTCATAACTCAATCTTATAAAAGCAAGGCAAGAGTGAAGGAGAAGGCATATGACACGTTGATACTGAGTAGAGAAGGACTTTTGCTCAAAGGATTGGATCACAAAGGAATGTGATCAAGGAGATCTTGGATATCCTTCTCTAAATGGAGAAGGAATTCCATTTAGAGATCAGGTTAGGGAGAAGACATAACAGAGGTAGTCGCAAGTGGGTTTTAGCAGATTGAAGCCACAACAACATTATCATATTGTATGAAGTTGTCATATAGTCTTTGAGTGTGTGTACGCGAGTTTCAGTGGAGACATATGCATATACACGCATTTTCTTAAGGAAAGACACGTACATCTTGGGAAACGTGAAATTATGAGGTCGTACAACATATCAAGAGTTGTTAGGGTTTGCATGTATTGTTCATAGTTTTTTGTATTTCTTTGCGGGCCATTATCCTAGGTACGAGAGCCCTTGTACACTTTGAAATTATTTGGATGATAAACTTAGTTGATAGGCATAATATCTTTGTGTCTTGCCCATGAGATTTTGGTTTCCAGTATTGCTTCCGCTATCTTTATTTGAGTTGAATATTCGAGTAAGGTATGTTGTTTTGTGAGATGCTAATCTGATTTACAACAAGGAAATCACTAAATAACAAGATATCTAGATGTCAAAATAAGAGATTTCAACACTTTTCACATGACAAAGAAACCATCCTTAAATTTTGATTCAATTGGATACTGATACATTTGAGATCCTAGACTCCATCCACCATTTACACTCATATTGCTAAGGTAGTAATCTTTTGTATGCAAATTTGTATAATATCGTTGAGTTTAATGGATCAAATAATTGCAATTACAATACTAAAGTAAAAATAAAATACCCTACCTCCAAAATTTCTTTCTACCATGACAAATCATAGGAAATTGAAGTTATTCGCAAATAAATTATATAATGTAAAAAAAAGCATAAATGTTAAAGGTGCTTGGTGTGAATCTTTTAATAGTCTCACAACCCTATGCACACCAATTCTTGAGTTCGTAAAACTTCTAGTATGTTTGTGATCATTGGGAAAAACGAAATTCATTGTTTTCACTTCCCGGAAAATAACACTTAGAGAGTGATATGGCCTCTCCTCTTCTTAAGAGAAAAGTAGTTGAAGAAGAATATGTAAAAGTACATTGCACATTATGTTGAGGTATTTGATTTGGAATATTCTTCTTAATAGAAAAGTAGTTGAAGAAGAATATGTAAAAGTAGATTGCACATTATTTTTTGAGGTATTTGATTTGGAATATTCTTTATAATGGACAAGGGGTGTATTGCACATTATTTTGACGTATTTGATTTGGAATATTCTTTATGAACAAGGGGTGTAACCATTAAATAAATTAAATTGTACAAAATGTTTTCAATTATCTTTTAATTTTTTCATAAAATAAATTTTAGGAAATGCTTTCTTAATCTTTTTATGATTATGTTTTTAATTATCTTTTAAATTTTTCATAAAATATATTTTAAAAAATGTTTTCATTAATCTTTTATGATTATGTTTTCAATTATCTTTTAAATTTTTTATAAAAAAAATTGTTAAAAAATATATTTTTAAGATAATCATAAAATGATTTAAAACCCCAATTCACATCAATTATAATATTTTCAATAAGTAAACAATGATGGCCCCTTCTTGAAAATACTATAAACCATGCATACATACAAGCATACAAATTGAACAATGATTGCCCCTTCATGAAAATATTATAAACCATGCATACATACAAGCATACCAATTTTATGTATACATGGTTTATCATGTATGTATATACCATACAACTTTTCTATCCTCCTATGCATGCATCATGGTAAGCCATGTATGCATGCATACTTGATGGCACGCGTGCCTACGTCATTCATATATATAAATAAATAAATAAATAAAGCGGAGGTGAATTTAAGAAAATTGTGCATCCCTACTTCCAATAAGTCCACCACTCTACCCAATATTCATTATTTATACGATATGTGTATCCCAACAAACAATTTTGGAATTTCTTATCCTTCTTCCACCACTTGTGTCACGTCTACTCTACGTCTATGATGATGAAGTTATCATGCCTATTTGTTAGAACAAGTTGTGTTTTATCTTCTCCACTCTTTTCTTTGATGGTGACTTCTTCTAGAGCCAAAGCTTTTCAATTAACCACGTGATTTACGATTGAAAACTCCATGATTTGGTTATGCGGATTGAATGTTTGATAAGTAAAAGCCAAGAGGATTAGGTTACACATCATGTGTCATGAGCAAGGTCCCAACCACAAGAGGGAAATACGTCACTCTCCTAACATAGAATCCAATGGTTGATTGTCCATATAAATTGCTGGCCAGAGATTATATCTAATGTTGTATTTATAATCTTTTAAAGTTTAATTTCCTTGTAATGTTATTTTATAATTATTTATTCTCTTGAAGTTGAATAAACAAATTCTATTTTAGTGGACCTTAATCATCATCATAGATGAAATAATATGAAATAATATTAATAGCATAATATTTATTTATTTTTATTAGAAAATAATTAAAAATATATATAGAGAAAGAATAATTAATTTTATTAATTATTCTCTTTCTAATAATTATGCTCTTTGTTTTAGGTCTTAGTGGATGTTAATCATCATCATCATCATATCTTTTATTAATTACTTTATATTTATAAATACACATATTGTTAAATAATTAAAAACAAACCAAAACATCATGCTTCTAAATATCATTTTCACCATTAAGACAACGTTGCAGGGAAGTTAAGTTTTAAAATATTATAAAAAATACAACATAAACATTCTTTGTGTGTCTATAAATAAGTGTTACAATAGAGACGTGTTCTTGTCATTAATGTATTTATAAATATGATGTATTTCTTGATAAATATATATGTTTTATAATTTATGCTATTTTTGTTAATGGATTTCGTTATATGCAACATTTGTTAATAAATATACTTGCTTTTATTTGTTAATGGATTTCGTTATATGCAACATTTGTTAATAAATATACTTGCTTTTATTTGGTAATAGATAACAATATTTGCTAATATATAGCATTTGTTAATAAATATCATTAATATTTTATATATATAGTTATTATAATTAATATTTTATATACAAAGTTATTATAATTTATGTTATTTTTATTAATGTATTTGGTTATATACAACATATGTCAATACATATACTTGTTTTATTTGGTAATATGTAACATTTGTTAATAAATATAATTATTTTRTGATTTTATATACATGGTTATTAAGTTGAGTTGAGATAAGATTTTACTCCAATTTTGTGCTACATTGTGATAGTGGTTGTTTTATATGTAAGTGTACCATTGCTTTATATACCATTGGCTTAGTTAGGGTTCACAAATAGTGATATTGTATTAGACTTCTAGGTACTATGCATATAAGGTAGTATTAGTTTTAAAGAGAAYTTTGTTATCTAATACATTTGTTTTAGTTATAAAAATGTAAAAACATTACAAAACTAAAATTAAAAGCAATTTGGTTGTAATGTTTTCRAACCCAAAATCCATCATTGTAGTTAAGTAGGTGATTAATGTTATCTTTTGGAGTTACTTTAAAATTGTTTACATCATGATTAGGGGTGCTTCATGTAATGTGGAGTGAATGTTGTGATGTATACCCTTGGTTGTAGTTTAATGGATATATATCTATATTGTAGATACCTTACTCATGTATTACTATACTTTGACATGATGCTTATGTGGTACACTTCTTTAGGAGGTTGGAATTTTATGTGCAATAGTGACATTCTTCGTGAGACACGCATGAAGAGCTTGGTTGATTGGTTGCGGATGTTACCCTATTTGGAGGAGGAGTGTTAGGTCATTTAAAAGGAGGGCATTGATCCCTAGGTAGTATGAGATCACTTCGTCGCTTACATGGAGACTTGTGCTTGACTTGAGGATGCTTAGGTTGAGGAGTGTTCATGTAGGTGTGGTGGACATGAAGGAGTGCACAACTTAGGAGGTAGCATTGGGGATTTTTGGAGGAGAGCATCAGACCTTGTCTTATACATAACTCACCTTGGAACCCTTGCTTGTTGGACATGATTACCTTGGAGCTTGACATGTGTTACCTTAGAGTTGGAGAGATTCACATGTGGACCTATCTAGTGATTAGTTAGGTTGCTTGAGATAGTTGGTTGTGTTGGTTGTGGAGCCTGATTATCTTCCTGATGCAGAGGTTCTTTGCTTTCAGCCGTGTCTATACCCCATGAAGTATTTACACCCCAGAAGTATGTACACTCTTCCACG
>JASDQU010334594.1:0-12700 GCA_032191745.1 Picea mariana
CAGCACGCGAACAATCACCAGGAGGGTACAGTCGAAAGTCGGGCAGACCACAATGAGTAGGGTATCAAGCTCGAAACTTGTCAAGGGTATCGAGAGAAAATGGTCTAGAAGACAATTGAGGACCTCGAATGGATTCAATACCCACAAATCCTCGTGGAAAATGCAACGATGGAATCCCAAAACAAGCCCTTGATATGTGTTCTCCACTACAATTGGTCCGGCTTTGGAGGGGTTATCTCCTCTACCTTTCCGCACGTGACCTCATGTTTATCCCCTGTGTTAGAGGGGGGTCCCAGATAACTTCCACGAAACTGGACTTCTACACTCCCTATCACAGACTCCAATGTTTGGTTTTGAATGGCCTTGGAGAGTTTCCTCTCCAACCTAATCCAAGGCCCTAGTCCTGAACTAGTCTGTGAACCCTACAAACAAAAAGTCTAATAGATTTTAAATTAGCGTTGCTTTTATGGGATTTCTTACGTCACGGGGTATGAAGGTGAAACTGATGATGTGTAGAGACGAAAGCAAAAACGAATGAAAAAATGCTGGAAACAAAAAGACTTTTACTAAATGCAAAAACTCAGCAACTTTTCACAAAGAAAGATTTCTTTTTTTCTTCAATTTTTCTCTAAGATTTTATGCAGCAATCATAAAGGAGTTTCACTCGACTACGAGCTACTTATACTCTAAATGCACTACAGAAACTTACGAAATAAAAGACTTCTCCCTAGCTAATGACGCAAAAACACACTCCTCAAACAAAGAAGAAAATGAAAAGAGATTTTTTTTATTTAAGTGCAAATAAAGCAACAAAGGGAAAATACCGACAAGCACAAAACCAAGAAAGACAAATTCTGGCTTAAAGAACAAATCGCAAAGAATCAAAGTAAAGGCACACAATGGAAATAAAGAAAATAAAGACTCTTAAGCTTGCCTAAAATCCATAAAACAAAATTTTCCTTTTTATGTTTTCTGTCAACTATCAACTAAGAAAAAGTAGGCTAAGGGTAAGAGGACCTAACCTACTGATTGTTCAACCCCTAGACTCAAACACCTGAGAGGAATACTTCTCATCAAAGGAGGGGATGACTGCCCCACCCTGATTAAAAAGTATCATGTCAAGCATGCTACTGTCACTAAAACAACACACGTGCAAATGCGTGTTGAGCTGAAACAGGCAGCGTGTACACGCGGTCTGACCTTGTACAGGTTGTGTGTATGTACAAATTCTAAGACAAAGATAAACACAGGCAGCCCAGACCAGGAAGAGGCCTTTGGTATTGATAACCAGGGTCTCTTGAAGGCTTGGATGCTTCTTCTAACAGAAAAGAAAAATAATTTCTAGAAATAACAAAACACCAAAAGACAAACTGAGACAGGACTGTGAACCAGCAAGACTCAGACAGGATCTAGAAAACCCCCTGAGAATGTATAATTCTGATAGGGAAGAGGAGGAATGCCTCTCAAGTTCTCTTAACTCCTACACGCTACTACAACCTCTACAACTAGCGTTCACACGCGGGCTGTAAGAGGTTAGGGCGCGGGTACACGCGTTCAGGCCTTCTGCAGGCCGCATGTACCTCTGTGTGTCCCAACAATTACCGTTAAGCAATAGTCAGAGAAAACTGGTATAAAGAACCAGGCTCCCCACTAGCTCAGACCTTACAGAAAAAGACAGGCAAAGAAACAGAAAATCTAATATTTCTAAACTACCCAAAAACTCAACTAAATCCGGAAACCCTAAAGAGCATTTATCCCTAGTATGGTCGCCAATTCTGTTGTTGGGAAAAATACCCTACGGACTAGCAAACTAGGGTCAGACTTGCATGCAGATTTTGACCGTAAAGGAATTACTTTTTAACCTACCACCCAAAACTTAAACCCCTCTTTCACAATACATGCATGGAAAGGAACTACTAACCTTGTTACTGACGTTTGGTGTAGATCCTCCATTGTGCTTTTGTCTGCTTGCTGGCGCTGCTCCTTTCAAGGATAACCTGCAATCAAAACAAACAACAATGCATGCATGCTAATTTTCTACTTAAGGGTTAGAGATTAAGCATAAATTAACCAAACCATAGATAACTCATGCATTGGGATGGGAAAAGTATTCTTTTATTATTTGAAAAATGAATCAACTTACAATCAAAGTCGAGATCGGCCACCTCTCCTTGATCCTGATCCCGGGCTCCTCCTCTTCTGTCCTCCAACTGCTTTGCATTAATTCTCCTTTGGCTTGAGGAAAGGCTAAAGGTTTGGGACAATGGATTCGGCAAATGGGCAGAGTTTCTTCACTATATTTTTCTTCCTCCAAATAGTACCCCTACCCCTTCTTTTATAGGCTAGAAGGAGCTAGGGTTTTGGACGAACTCTCGGCCATGCATGGCCGGGAGTTTCAGTTAACTGACCCATAGCTTTTTGTTCCGTCGGAAACTTTCCTTTTTTTGTGCTTTGTTAGGTACACGCGGGCTGTAGTGGGCCTTCCAGCGTGCACACGCGTGCAATAATGGGTTAGGGCGCGTGGGCCTTGACACAAGAGGATTTTCAAAGAGGTTGTTCAGCAGATGTTTTGGCAATTATGGGATATGAGTTGGCCTGATTCCAGGTAAGAATGTGTGGTGCAATTTAGGGTTATAACAAAGGGTGGCAAGGCATACTTCGTCAAATCACATCAAGAGAGAGAAAGCACAACTCCTCTAGCAATGAAACAAGGGCAGACAAGCAAGAAACAAGCCACCTTCATCGACAATGGAATGGTGGATATGTGGAGGAAAATAGAGGTGTTATGCTTATGTCTCCTTAATGGTATAGCTTTGGGACCAAAAGCCTTCAAATGGGGAGGTGTGATCTGAATTGGATCTTGGAAAATATTTTTAAATGTTGTAAATATACATGTTTTTCTTTATTTCATTTTGTTTTGTCTTCTGGCACAATGGGAAGGTGAGATGAACAACTATGATTGTTGGACTTCCAAGACCATCCCATTAAAATTAATGATAGAAATAATGAATAAGGTAAGGAAGGGAGATGCAAGGAGAAAGAGGGAAAGACAACAACAGAAATTGGAGCTCAAAGAGGGTTGCATGTTCAAAGTTGAGTGGATGAAGGAGTTAATGTGCATGTTCGCTCTGAGAAAGGGTGTCTTTGAGCCTTGGCCTTTGCAATTTTGTATTGTTAGTGAGTAATAATACACAAATATTGTGTATAGATCACCCCATTTTAATTGTATCCTCATCATAATAAAAGTCCCATTTAAATGTTTAATCTATGAGTTATTGTAATCTATGCATTGTGAATTTGGTTTTGAGTTATGGCAATGTATGCATACTCTATTGAAGTGTCTTTCTAAGTCTATAGCACCCGTCCAAAGTGTTCTCCCTTTGCATGGGAGAATTTAAACTTGTTTGTGCGAATTTAAACATACATGGGTGAATTTACGAACCTTCTAGGTGTTTTATTTACTACATGGGTGAACTTATACTTACCTGGGCAAATTCAAAGACCTTGGGAGTTTTTCTTCATTGTTTAACATCTAAATTCATCCCTTGTATTTTTTTATTTGTTGTGGGGGATCAACATCATCCTTAGATTTTGTTTTAGTTGTTGGGGTCACCAAATCACCCTACAAACTTGTTCCTTTGTTGTTGAAGATCGAATCCGCCCTGTAGATATTTTTTCAATTGTTAGTCGACCCATTCTGACTGGGTTACTCTTAAAGTGTATTTCCCTTCATTAAGTCGACCATGATTTCATTTGGTCGACCTGGCCATCGAATAAATCGACCGATATTTCTTTCAGTTGACCCAATCATCCAAGAATTCGACCTTCAAACATCCCTTGGTCGACTCGACTTAGGAAATTTTGACTTGGGTAAATTTGACTTGGGAAAAATTGACTTGGGTAGTTTCAACTTGGGAAAATTAGACTTGGTCAACTTGCATTACCTCTTACCTAACTTGCTGCATCTTTCTGACTCATTTAATTCTGACTCAACTTGTGTCTTGATTGGTCGATAATTTCCCATAATCCAAAGAGCTAAGGTTATAATTGTTTTATTCCACAAAAGTATATGTGTTGGTGATATGGATAGGCCATAGGCCTACCATTTACGGATCATACTAAGCCACTTGGACCTTCATAGGGGCTTAAAATCCCATTGTATGGATGCAATGCCCCACTCATTGGAGGCCTTGAATAATGAACGTTGAACTTGAGGTGAAGTCTCTAGCACATGGGCATGGCATGGAGACATGAAGAAGGGGTGATGTCACCCTCCTATGCCCAAAAGTCCTCTTCTTGGAGCATGACATCATACTTTGAGGGGACGTTTTACCATTTAGGTGTAGTTGGTGGTGTTGTGGGCTTGAAGCCTCACTCTATTGCTTGAATTGGGGATGACATGGCACACTTCTAGCATGGAATCCTAGCCTTTGGAGGCTAACCTTCAGACGTTCCACCTTGGAGAAGACATTTTTTGGCTTACATGCCATCATTTTTCTATTTTTATATCATTTTGTAGCCTATGTGGGAAAAAATTCAAATGGATCTGCTAGTTGAGCATTGTAACTTAGGTTTTAGGCATAAAATTATGGATTTAATTGTAAAGTGCACAAAATATGACTTGGGTTTACTCATATAAATATGGGAAAAGTCATTTTTTATTTCATCATAACTCGTCACTTGATATTGATACTCTTGGACTGAAATTTTGGCCCTCTTGGACAAATCACTATCTCTCTTTTTCTTGTCAAAAAGGATGCAACTCTTATCTATTGGAGAAATAAAGGCAGTGACTTCTCTTGATGGTGTTTCTTTGGAAAATTGTTGATGATTCTTGGTATTAAATTGTTTATGCATGCTATCTCTTTGATTTGGTGAGTAATTTCTACAATTTTTTGTTGTTTTTCTTATTTAAATTCAAGAAAAATATCTTAAACCCTAGGAGGAATAAAAGGGCTTACACACTCCACCAAGGCTTATTTATTTGTTTCTATTGAAATAATATAAGGCTTGAAACAAGAAGTAAGAGGGTTGACACCCTTGTTGCAAGGCTTAGCTAGGGATTATTTCTCTAGGGAGTAAGAGGGTTTACACCCTTAGAGAAACTTTAACCCTAGTTCATCTTGGATCCCATGCTAGAGGATTTGGAAGGATTGTTGTTGGGTGTTATAAGGGTTTAAATATAAAAAATAGTCTCTTCTTCCTCTTTGATTAGTTTTTCTTCCAAGGAAGAGACTCCATTTACCCAATAACAAGGCACTAATCTTTGCATTAGAGATTGTTAATTGTTGCATTGGTAAACGTGAAAATTGATGGTTTGGAGTTGTATTTGAAATTTACATGATTTAGACTATATTATGCTCCAAGGGCATATTGATTGGTCAAGTGGTTAGTTTGATGTAATAGACATTAAGCTATATCCATTAGGGTTGTAGTAAACTCTCTTTCTCAATAAGTTTTCTTCACTTTTGACCGCTGAAATTTGCATGTAAGAAGTGAATTTTGATCTCCTTTTCAAGGGCTATTAATTGGGTGGCTTGCTTGCTGATTTTGTTGGTTAAAATTTGTTGTTTTAGCAAACAATTTCTACAGCCATATGAATCTCATAATTCTTTGTTGATAGCACTCTTTTACAACCCTATTTTATCATCTAAATCATAGTTTTAGTTATTGGAATATTATCTCTAAGTGCATGCTAACTTGTCCAATATTATATGGTGGTTAGATGATGTAATTTGCAATTGTTATAACTTTTTCATTGCTGATATATAATTGTTTACTGCTGAAATTTTGGGACAACAAGTTTTCTTGTTGATTCCCCTCTTTTTTGGGGGCGTACATCATCATATATTGTCTTGTTTTGGCTTGTCTAACATGTCTTGCAAGCACTCAACATTGATAACATTTTCCTTAAATCATACTCATCCTCCATCAAGCTTCAAGACCTTCTAGTCGTGACCTATAAGGTTAGTTCCTTTTTCCCTTGGCCTCTCCCCTTATAATCCCCCTAGGGTCACCCAAAAATCCTCCCTTGTATTGGATTAGTCTATCACTAAAACAAGGGGGATATCTATTGAGGTGACAGTGATAGGTGTTGCCAGTTGTGTCTCACACTTGTTGCTTGGGTTGCGATTTTCTCAAAATACAAATTATGCGATAACATTTTTGGCTTCGTTTCCTTGGAGGATTTTGAATCCTTTCTGAGCCCAAAATGACATTTGGAAATATTTTCCCTGAAATCCTTTACCCCAAGATTGCTTGGAGACTTCATTAAGGAAATTACCCTCTTATCAACTTTCAATGAACTTCAAATAATTTTATCTGGCGACTCCATTAAGGGAAGATACCCTCTCCATATTCGATGAGCCTTGAGTTCATCTAGAGACTACATTGAAGTGTCATTTTAGATAATAGAATTATGGAACCATGGGACTTTCAAAATGCTCAGGATGATCCATTTCCCAGAATTTACCATATCATGAAGACACTTTTGTTGATGGAAGAGAAAACAATTTATAATGAAGTTGTCGAGCATATGATGAGTCCTATGAAGGAGTTACTTCAAGAATATACTAAAGAAAAATTTATTGAAGCATATCTTATTGAAGGGAAATCCCTTGTAGATGAAGAAAAAATCTATGAAGAAATTTTCCAAGAAGATCTTGATGAATTTTCTCACGCTAAAGGCATGGATGAGACATTGGTGTCTATTTTCCCTCTTGAGGAAAAATGAAATTGTCAAGACTTGGGAAGAAGTAATCAATTCCAATGATGCAGATAAATTCATGGAGCAACCCTTAGATACATTTGACAATCATATCAATGATTTCATGTGTATGAAAGTATGGGTGGGATATTGATTTTTTCGTTTTCGATGGAGATCCCATCTATGACATTAAGGGAAAATTATAGATAAGGAATGTAGAAGTATTTCCTTTAGAAGGTTTTTTTTCATATGTAGATGATCAACATATTTGGAAACCTAGTGATGACATCATCACATATTTTTTTCATCCACCAAGGGATGGCTTGTTTCAGTACACTTTGTTCATTGTGGATCCTGATTATCTTCCAGATTCAGAGGTCTTTGTTTTCAGCCATGTTTATACCCCATGAAGACTTTACACACCAGAAGAATATACACTCTTCCATGCAGGGGAGTGCAAAGGGGGGTTACCCCCTCTACGGGCCCCTGGCGGGGTTTGGGGGCAGCATCCCCCAATGGGAGCTCAAGGGTGAAGCCCCTGAAGGGAAAATTGTCTTGTAAATGTATATTGTAATTTCATTGTAAATATAGACCATTCATTATAAGGTCACAGATATGACGGTAGAATTTATGTTAGTATTTTTTCCCTATAAGGAAAACCTCTTTTGTGAGGGAAATGTATTGCGGCTTTGCATTATTGGGAATATTGTATTCTGAGAGAGGATATTGTGATAGAAAGAAGAGGAATTTATAGTGGGTTTGTTGTAGGTTGTATCCCTTCATATGTTGGATAAGAATAAAAGAAGGACCTGGCAATTTCTCTGGTGGATGTAGCCCACAATGGGTGAACCACATAAATCTGTGTCTCTATTGTATTGTGTAGCTTTTGTGTTTTTTTTTTTCATTTGTTTTATTTTATTGCTCCACGGTCCTATTTTTCTAACACACTTATGTTGATCCCCAACCATATCTTGGGAAGTATCCTTTTAAAGACTCAAACTATTATTTGATGAAGATTCTCAACCATCTTTGTTCTCGGATTTTGATAGATATGAGGATATGTCCAACCCAGAAAAGTCATAGATCCACACTATAGAGCATCAATGTTTTCTTGGGGAATTCAACAAGTATTTGTAGATGAAGAGGAAACATGTTCTAAGGGTGGGAAAATAATCCTTCTTTAGACAGGATCTTGTCCCTTATCTCATCTCTCCTTCTCTATGACATCATAGGGTTTTCTTGTGATCTCTCATTTCCTCTCAACTCTCAAAGAGAAGTGGTATTCTAAGTGAGGAAAAAGATGATCTATTGTCTATATTTGGTATCCCTATTCATAGATGGACTAATCAATCTTGTGGCTACACTTTCCAGCATGATTATCTCCCTCCCACCCACCTCCATGAATTGCCTTCTATGATTGATCATGTGTTTATTTATGCTCATGATTATTATGTACTTGACTTATCTTTGTTGTATTACATAATTAATCACATGGGAATATGACTTGATGAGATGATAAGTTGCCTACTTTGGTTGTATGATTTCACCTAACATCTTTAGGGTTTTGGCTTCTATTTGCCTCAAACCCGGGGTGAGTAGGTATGTCATTTGAAATTTTGCATTGCATATTCATGTCATAATAGTGTAGTTTCATTTTCTTAGATTTGCATACATGTGTTTGATTTACATATTTATTTCTTTCATCTATGCATAGTTGTTTTGATCATGATTACATGTTAGTTAGAAGTTTTTGAAAAAAATGAAAAAAAAAAAAAACTTTTATGAAATATTATTGTTGTCAATTTTGAGCTTTTGAAGATTTTCTTATATGAATAAAAGGAGAATTAACCACCCCTCAATGCTCTAATGTTTTGTTTGAGTATTTGTAGGAAAATTTCATACCAGGAAATGTTGAGGTTCTCATGCACTCTACAACAAGCACATGTCCCCATGTATGAGCCAGATGTTACCCCTCTAGTCTAGGGGTAACTAAGGAGATGATGTATCGAGGCCCACAGGTAGCACACATGGAATATCAATATCTAAATGATCAGTCGAGCCCACATTGAGCAGAAAAATCCCCTCCTCTCCACCACACATCACCATTCACCATCAGCAACATAGCAGCGCCTGCCACACCATCATGACCTAGAAAGGACAACAGGTCTTGCTTCATGAGGTAACAAGTGGGGTCTCATGGTAAGTGTCACTTTAATAATTGAATCATTTGAGCATGTCACAATAGTTTTTTTCTTGATTATGGAACATTTTCTAACAAATTATACCTTTTTCCTTATTTCACCTTGGTGCTTGACATGGTTTCCTAGTTAGTGGGTCACCCTTGGGAAAAGGGTTGTTACTGGGGGTCTCCTTGAAGGATCATTGTACCATTACCACTCATATTTATCTCTTTTCACACTTATTCCCCTCGGTTTCCTCATTTTTGGGGTCATTGGGTTCATTGACCCCAAGAAGGGCTTGTACCTCATTTCATGGGAAGAAGGGGTTGAGGGCCTAGAGGTGTTGTAGCTATCACTTAAAAGTCAAAATCCATAACATGTCCTTATATATTCTCACCCTAAGGTCTTGAGAGAAATGAAACACTTCTCCATAAAAATGAAGGACTTTAAAAAAAAAAATGAATAAAAATGCCATGCTTGATGGAGGAATGCATTGCGGTGTCTTTTAATTTCTAGTGCATGTGGCATTCAATGTGTTCTAAATTCAAGTGGCACTGCAGTGCTTCTTTTATTTCCTTTCACATAGCACTCAATGTTCATACCACAAAAAATGAAAGGAAAATAAAGGGCTTGGAAAAATGTTGCATTGTAAATGAAGGGATGCAACACACCCTCCACAAAGGCACCCATAAATGAGACAATATGATCCCTTGATATGTCAGGAACCCTATGCCCAAAGGTCCCACCCCCATCCAACTCATATTCACTACATTTCCTAGAGAGGGTCTTCTTGGGAAACATTCCTTGACTTGGGGATTGGCCTACCCAATAGGGCACCATGACAACCCTCTCGTACCAACTAAATTTGGAAAAGTTTATAAGGTATTTGAGAATTTTTTTAGTTTGAAAAGAGGGGATTTAATGCACATGTTTGAGTGGTTATTTTATTAAATGTGTTTTACATGGCATGATGCATGTGACTTGTGGACCCTTGGAGGGTGTATTTTCATTTCTTTGCATGACCTTGCCTAGTGGAAGACATTCTTGGAGGGACTAAGCCACTTGGACATTCATGGGGGCTTAAAATCCCATTGGATGGATTCAGCACCCCACTCATTAGAGGCATTGTGTAATGGCCCTCTGTTACGCCTAAGAAAGTCGAAGCAAACTAGGTAAAAAGAAAAAATGTTGTGAGATTTTAACATCAACACAAGATCATCACAACGCCTATTTAAGAACATCATCAATGTTCATCCATTCCATTAGTCCAAAAATCCTACGCATTGATTAACCAGTGCGCAAGGATGACCCTTACCATTATCAATCAACGTTAACATGTGACTAATCGTTGCACGTGAGAGTAACAATTCTAGAACATTCAAAGGTCAACTCAAGTAAGGGCGTTGGAGGGAACTAGTTTCTAAAATAGTCATACATATACATAACTTCATGATGCAAGATTAATTAACATTATATCAAGGTACAAGAGTATGACGAAGAAACGATCGCGTGCCCATGGAAATTACGATGCACAAGTAAAATTATTACAAGTTAAACATGCATCCCCATTGATGAAATGTGTGCCAGAAATCAAGCTAAACATTGTATGTCTATCGTTATTCAAGTGTGCAAGAAATCCAATCATATCTTACAACATATTCAATGTCACAAGATGAATTCTCATTAAATATTTATGGCGCCAAGTAACTAGACCTAATTATATCCACACCTAGCTATGTATAACATGGCGCAAGTATTTAACAATTAAATTAAGGCGCAAGCGAAGAATCCACAATCCATCTGGTATCAACTTTAATTTACTAGTGCCAGAGGATCCATCACTTGGTTATTTCTCAACGACAATATTTCATAGAAAAAGAAGTCCAGTGACCAAACAAACATTCCTTACGTCACTTTTCGTTCGTGAAGGAGTCTAAGGTCTAACAACAATCTTACATTGAATTCGTTCCATGCAAGGGTCTAGTATCGAAAACCAACATTTGTTAACGTCAGTTAATCAACGCGGGATAATTCTAACTTCTAAACAATCACATCATCAATATGTAGGTGCAATAGTCACCGATGTGCAAGAAGTCTAGCCAACTATAGTTGTCATGCATTAATTGAAATTCATAACCGAGGCATTCCAAAATCAATCTCATCTAATTCCATGGCGCAAGGTAAACGTACTCATTACTTTTCATTTGCAAAAGGTCTAAGATCTAACATTCATAAAAGTAACAATCATTAAATAGTTTATAAGAATAAAGGAATCATATTAACATCATTTATTAATTATTTAAATGATCTCATTAATAGCTAAAGGATTTATACTCATTCTTCATTAATTGATCATTCAATGGAATCTAATATACAATTAACCTATTAAACATGTATTAATGAACCCTTATTAAAGGGATTGAATAATAAATACCAATTAACACTTACCCCAAAGTGAATTATCCATTCATTAAGGACATGATGAAGCAAACTTTTATACTTGAACAATCAATAAAGCAGTAATGAGCGTTGGCAAAAAAGGGATATCAGAGATTACCCACGCAGACCATCTCCCCTCCATGCGCAGAGCACTAAAGGAAGGCAATTCCTAGACCACTAAAGGCAGTAATTGTGTGTGCCACATGGACAACCCCGCAGAGATAAAGGAAGGCAATGCCCAGACCACTAAAGGAAGTAATTGTTGGAGAAATTTTTCGACACACTAGTTCATTGGGAGTTAACTGACTAGTTCTATTTTAGACTTTCTATTTTTACCATCACTATTATGCATGCATGCATTCCTAAGTAAAGCTAACTGCTTGATTGATTTTCTTAATTATGGAATGTTTTTCCCTATATATGAGTGTATTCCACTCATTCATTGTGTTAAGTACCTAAACCAGATCTGCAAATATACTTCAATAATACCAAGAATAAACCATAAACCATTCTCCACAACATGAACAAAAGAAATAGAGAAAACCCTTGAGGTAGGGTAACACCATATATTAATCCTTATGGAAGGATAAAAGTCCTCAAGCAATCCTTGCTTGTACAATCACAATATTCTTCAATATGTTTCATTACATTGCCTAGACTTCTTTATATAGCTCTCTCTATCTCCTATGAACCTTCTAGAGACCCTTCTCACATTTATTACATCCAACTACCATAGTGGGCCTTTATTAATATAGTGGACCTAGTCCACCTTACATTGAATGACCACATTCCCATATATTAAATGACTTCCAGTAATAACACCTAACTACATTCCCATTGGGTACCTCCCTAGGTACCCCATATTACCTCCATAGGTATACCACATTCCATCCCCCTTCACATGTTTCGTCCTCGAAACATTAGAAGAAACCATACAATATGACCGGCTAAGAAATGTAGCCAACTGGTACCAAGTACGACCATCCATCCATCTCAATGGAAGTTGAACATGATGTTTATATGTTACCTTTGCACCCTTATCTTTCTCTGCATCATGTCATGGTTGCCCTGTCTTTATCTTTATCTTTCCTGTCTGGTACCCTGCTGGTGCATAAATGTGTTCATGCACATGCCCTTGCCTTGATAACTTTTGCATCTCTATATGATGTGGATGGCGATAGACAACAACCGTAGGAATTGGTTCTTTTTTCTTCAAATCTGCAACACTTTGTGCCTTTGAGTCAATGACCTCCTTAGCTTCCTGATTATGTCCTTCTTGTAGTTTTGCTTCATCTCCTTTTGTAGACTCTGCCTCTGATTCAACTTCAGACTGGACAATAACTTCTGTGATAGCCTCCATGGGTCCATCTTTCTT
>JASDQU010334595.1:5363-16169 GCA_032191745.1 Picea mariana
TCATATAAATCTAGATCACTTGCGAGCAAGTGTCCTCAAAGAATAAGTTTGGTATGTGCGCCAGAGCGGGATGTTACAATTTGATTAAAGACCATTGTGTCTTTTTCCAGTTGCTCATAAGCATTTTTTTACATCAAGTGCATATGTTCTAACAATGTATTTCTAATTTTGTCTTAGGTTGGGTAACTAGGTAGACATATCATGAATCATTTCTCTTAATTAAGATATTTTAATTTAAATACTCTATAGAAGGGGAACATGGAATTGAAAATAGTTTACACCAAGAGAAGCCCTACATGTCGTTTGTGAGATATACAAAGCTCTAGAGTCATTGGTGTGGGATATAAAAATATATAGATATTATTGGCGGGGTGTACCAAGCCTCTTGATGCAACTCTATCAATTTTTGTCTCAAAAAGCATTTTAATGGAAGTTGGGGAACCCCTTAGTGGAAATACTAAGCACATGCCTCAAGGGGATTGGAATTGTAGTGGCCACTAAAACCACCACCACCTTGGAAAATAATAATTGTTTTATAAGTGAATAGTTGAATCTTGGCACACCTAAAAATAACCCTCGAAAACACAACCTTTGATGCTTGCAACATTTTTTGGACAAGGGACAAACTATGTTTCTATTCCAAACATGTAAAATGAGTATATCACAGTTTAATGAATACATTTTCCTATTATTATAATTTATCAAAATATTCATCAATTCTTCCTAATGTTTATATTTTAGTAAAATATTTGCCAAGATTTTACAAGATTTTATAATTCAGTGAAAGATTCGTAAGGATTTTACAAGATTTTATAATTAAGTGAAAGATTCCCCAATATTTTACAATATTATATATTTGAAAAAAATATTCACCAAAAAATTATATATAGATATTATATTATTGATAAAATAACCTTCAATTTTTCCTATGTATTATGGGGATTCGCCAATTTATTATACATATAAATTGGGAACGGGTTCTTAAAATCACCCTTGGTCTTCATGATGAGGTGAGTTCTTCTTATCCTGTAATAGAGGAGGAGGTTGGATTGTGATGGATAGTCTTGGTGACAATCTATGTATGAGTGTCTTGGTGAGGCACATTTTATATAACATTTTATGGAATGGTTGTATACAATTAATATTTATTGTGACTAGATATCAAATTAATATTATGGTTTTGATTTGATATTTTGTATAAAATAAAAAATGTAAATTTATTGATAGTTCAGTTTATCCATTTATATTGTAGGATAATTAATACTCTCTTTACATTTAAATTTATCAAAATTCATTCTCTTAAGATTTACATGTTATGAAGAGGCATCAATGGAAAACTGTGTTAATATTTAATGAGGCAATTGTTACAACGTATGTTATCACATATAGTTGTCAAGGGAAGTAGGTTGTCTAAGTTCGTGGTCTTCACAGGAAGCATCCGAGCACGGCATGCAGAGCATCTCATTTTGGGCTTAAAATACAAACTGGTGGGCTCAGTTTTGCGATGGTGGAGATCCCCTGTGAAGATCAGATTAGCAACCCCCGGTATTCATAGTTTCATAATTGCATGAAGTATAGTGCCATGAAAAACACTCGAAGCTTGAAGGCCCGAAGTAAGTCTCATTCGTCCAATTCAAATTGACACGCGACACCAGATCTAGAGCTCTGGAGGAAAGCGAAGGGGGGGAAATCATGAAGACCCGAAGTAGATCTCGATCGTTGATAGAGAAGGGAGTAGAAAGATCATCGATTTGGTTGAAGGGTTCAAAGACCCGAAGTCATCTAGAAAAGCCATTGATTGAAGCGGACATATGTCAATAGATCGACAAATCTGGGTAAAAAACATAGAAGGTAAGCGACATTTGATATTTGATTTTTTTGGAGCTCGAAGATTCGAAAAGCATCTCAATCTTGGATCAATAGTAGCCACACATTACCAAATCCTTCATTCTGGGTAAAAGCAACAGAAGACAAAGGAGGTTTTAGTTTTGAAAAGTTTGAAGCCTAAATCGCAAAGTAGACATCGATCGTCGATTCGAAAAGGGAATATCTAATCCATTGATCTGAAGAGGGAATATTTGAGCCGCTGATCATAAATCCTTGCCCAAGATCACAAGATCGATGAAAAAATTCCATTGCGGGGACGCAACGTGCTCAGACGATAATTTTCTTGAGGGGTCCTGCAATTGAAATTGTGGTTTGGAAAAAGTAATACGTGGCAAAAGGTGGTGGATTCTGAGCTCAAAAGTAGTGGGAACCCAAACCAACTTTGAGCGGCCCTGCAATCATGTGTTTATATAGCATCCTATCTAAGAGCAGCGTGTGGCCTCCCCCTTGGCATTAAGCCGCGTTTCAATCTCGAGAAAAGGAAGTTCATGAAAATGGAGTTGGTGGTTGAAACCTTGACTCACTTAGTAATTAGAAAGTATGGAGGAGATGGCCATGGAAAAGAGAGTTGTCAACCTGAGGTACCCCCATGGACGAATTCTCTTGTAGACCCATACCGATCTGAGCTCGAATTTGACAGAAAGATACATGCATAGTCTGACAAAAGACTTCTCATACACAAATTTTTGAATGTAGTGATCATATCACTCTCCTAATAGTCAGGGACTGTTCTGAGTATAAATAAGTAGTTTTGATATTTTGTTATGGTCATCAAATGGTTGAGTAGAGCTCCCTATTTTGTAATGTTTTGATGCCATAATTGTTCTCTAGTTATGTATCCGATTTGAGACTTTCAGATTAATAGAAGTTAACCTCCTTTCATCTCTTTATAAAAATTGCGTTGAAACACTTGGGCATGGAAGATACAGTCGAGGGTTGTTATGTTGTTGTAATGTAGGTTTGCTGTAGCGGTATTGTGACCATTTTTAGTCATCTTCCTAGTGATTTTTTCCTCTCTTACACTGAATGGCTCTGGCATGGAGGATCTAGTCGAGTTGTTACAGTTGCATGGTGATGTAGGTTTGATCATTGTGTTGTTGTGATTATGTTGTTTGAACATATTTCAGTGTTTGAAGCTTGAGCTTAAGAGTGATCTTGATTCTAAGTTTTTTTTCTCCAAGCTTCTTGAAGGCCTGATGTCCATAGTAGTCTTTTCCACCTTTCTTACGAAGTATTCCCACTGCTCACACTTAAACTCAATTCACTGACTGAAGTTAGTTGTGGCCCTCACTTCCCTATGCATTTCTTGTCCAATTCTGTTTTGAACATCATTCATATATTGAGTTTTGTCCATTTACCTCCACCCATATAAAACCAACATCCACCAAAAACTATGATGGGTACTGGTCTTATCCTCTCGCAATCTGAGGGTGACTTTCAGTGCTAAAAACCTCCAAATTAATCCTCTATGAATATCGAACTAGTACCTCCCATTCTATGCATCTACCACTAGCCTTGTGAATCCATGAATGAAATATATTTTCTGAGACTACATTTTGGTTGTTCCAATTATTTTGAAAAAATTGAGGTGTGTTAATTTTAGCTAGGTATTGATTATGTCACCTCATTAATTTTGATTTGAATCTAAATTTAACAATTAATTTCACTAAAATTTTTATAAATTCTCAATGACATTGTTGATGGTGTGAATCATAAATATTGAATTTTCTAGAAGTTAGACCTCATGGATAAGTGCAAATATCATAATAATATCCTTGCAATTTTTCCAATTTAAAATATTAATTAAATATTTTACTTATATAATGATACCATTGGCTTAACAGAACAAAGTAATATCTTTGTGTCCTTTGGAAATTACAACACCAAGTTGTATCATCAATGTTAAATAAACCTCTCGAAAGTAGCAATGTTAAAGATGATATATGGTATGGGTGGATGTAGAACAATTTTCCAAAGATGCATGGGATGACCTCTTCACGGGAGAATGGGACTAATTAAATAAAATTCAAGCTTGAAGTTCCTCTTTCAAAATATGGATAGTTTGAGCACACTAGTGGAGGTCATGCCTCATGGGAAAATTCTCTAGTTGTATGGGGATGATATGAATACTACAATTTTCACGCACAAATTAAATAGTGGTTTCAGGTAGCCACTTATGAGATGCAGTGTCAAGATGAATATTTTTCACTTTATCATAAATCATCTTAGCTAGGTATTGGGATGAAAATTGTAGTTTATCACTTTATGTCAACCATGTTATATGCAGAGGGTCCTCCCCATACCACTAGACCATTTCCCGATGAAGCATGACCTCCACTAGTGTGCTCAAACTATCCATATTTTAGGCTTGAATTTTATTTAATTACTCACATTCTCCCCCAAAAGGTCACCCATGCATCTTTTGAAAATTGGTGTACCTCCACCCATTACATATATCATATTCAACATTGCTAGCTTCGAGAGTTTTATTTAACATTAATGATACAAATTGATGGTGTTGTAATTGTCCAAAGGACACAAATATATTACCAAGTTCTTAAAAAACCACATGTAGGTAAAATTTAGTGTCGTAACATTATATATATATATATATATATATATATATATATATATATATATATATATTACCAAGTTTTAATAAGCCAATGGTATCATTATATAGGTCAAATATTCTGATGAAAATTTTAAATTCAAATATATTATCAAGTTCTGGTAAGCCAATGGTATCACTATATAGGTCAAATATTCTAATGAAAATTTTAAATTCGACAAATTGCATGGATTTTTATTTTTTTTGTATTTGCACACATTCACTAGGTCTAACTTGTAAGAACTTTAACATTTATGTCTCAGAACATCAACAATGACATTATAAAGTTATAAATTTTTCAGTAAAATTAGTTCTTAAATATGAATTCAAATCAATATTAACGAGTTGAAGTAATCAACACCTAGCACAAATTAAATAACGTCAAATTTCTCTAGAGAATTAAAACATCCAAAACATAGCCTTACAAAATCTCTTGCAATGATGGACAATGGTGGCACAAAACTATTTGGTCAGTGAAGGTAGCGGTCAAAATCATATGCTTCATGTGGATATGCTTAGAAGATCGATTACTCACAGGTATCAACTTTCAAAAACGTGGAGGAATTGGCCCTTCTGTCTGCACTTTATGTCTTAAGGCAGAAGAGTCAGTCACACATCTTTTTGTGGACTACCAGATTACACAAATGATTTGGGGTCAAATAATCACCTCCTTGAGAATTGACTTTGAGTGGAACAAGGATACCATTGAAGAAAACCTCAAATTTTGGTTCCTCAAATTACCAAATCATAAACACATTCCCCTTCTGCTTATGTTGGAAATTTGGAAATTTAGAAACATAATTTTGTTTGACAATATTACCAAGAATGTTCAAGGATTCTATCAGAAAATTCTCACCACATTACAAGAACATCTACCTAAAGAGGAAGTAGATAAAAAAGACATAATACTTAACCCGACCTACTTCAACAATAACCCCATTGGCTTCTTTGATGGGGTAGCTTCAACAGACATTTGTGGTATAGGTATTTACTTAAAAATCACTCCTGGACACAACATCCAAGCACATTTTGCTGGTGGTACAGGGAACAATATAAAAGCTGAGTTGTTGGGAATATGGGGTCTACTTTATCTTGCCACTCAATTCTCTATCAAGAATTTAATGGTGGCAGGGGACTCTAAGGTCACTATAGACTGGATTAGTGACAAAGCAAAACTAGAGATAATTTACCTTAGCCATTGGAAGGACATGATTAGCAAATTAAAGAAAGGCTTTGAAACCTTAAACTTTATGCACATTCACCGACAATTCAACAAAATAGCTGACAGTCTATCCAAGAAAGATCTAAAAGATGAACTAGGGTGGCTCTATTTTGAAGAGTTTTTTAATGGATCTATAGTTAGAGAAGACAAACTGCAAATCCTATAAGGTGACTAAAAACATAAATATTATAAAGGGAAAAAGAAAAGGACAAACATTGTACTCTCAGGTTTCAGCTGAACAATCAGGAATATTCTATACTTGGATTTTTCTACACTTGGAAATTCAATTATTGTAATCAAAAGTTTCATTTAATTCTATATGAATAACAATGGAACTGTTTTTTTCGTGTGAAAAAAAATAAAAATCCTTTCATTCATGGATTCACAAGGATAAAGAAAGGTGGAACATAGTAACACCTATAGACTACCATATATTCTCCAACTTGGAAAGGATAAAGAAAAGTGGAATATGGTAGAAAGAAAAAAACATAAAACTTACTTACACTCGATGCATTCTAAGATGAAGTCTCTCTATTGTTTTTATGTTTTTCCTTGTTCCTTATATTCCAAAGTCTAATGCAACATACCTAAATCCACCAAAATGCACCAAAATGGATTTCACTATTCCTTGAAGCAATATGATTTTTGTTAATTATAGTTTAGCTAGATGTTTTTTTTTTCACAATAAGAACTTGTAGTCATAACAATAAAATATGCACGTATCATTTTGCTAGTATGTATCTATTAAGATAGTGACTCTTCTACGTGTTTATATATATATATATATATTAATGAAGTGGGAGAGATAAGTACAATAAATTCATATACATAATAAATAGTATCTTAACAACATTAAGGCCCTTAGAATTCATGTGTTAAGTTTAATTTCATTAATAATTATGAGGAGTAAATGGCTCACAAGGTTTTCTTTCAATAAACCTGTGGCATAGAAACTGTGTTCATGGGTTATTAAAGGATACCCTTTATTTCAATATATATTGATAAATATTTTCAATAATCCTCTTGTTGAACCCCCTCCCAATACATCTTTCCAATAAAAGAAACCTTTATTTTTACTAGATATCCATTTTCATACCCCCAAATACCTATAAACCCCTTGATACTCTACATGCCCCTCTCCACAATACCTACAATATATTGACTTTATTTTTTATAGTTAAAAAAACTCCTTTGTGAATGAATGCGATAAGATATTGGTCAATAAGGTGAATCCCCCATGACATGACCCTTGTGTAAGGTCATAATCAATACTCCACCTGTAAAAACAACGGTGCCCCAAAATTTTTCTTTTCTATACTCATTCCTCATATTAAATTTCTCTATTTTGAATCAACAATCCATTTGCATAAAACAATTACTTTATTCTCAATTCAAGAACTCATTTGCATAAAATAATTAAAAACAAATTGTATAAATTGTATTTTTTTTTGTTACCTTATATCTTTGAAAGCTAACACCTCAATCAATAAATCACTTCCCGTAAATACTTTATCTTATAAACATTTTAATGAAATATAAATATGCTTGAAAGCTAACACCTCAATCAATAAAGCACTTCCCGTAGATATTTTATCTTATAAACATTTTAATGAAATATAAATATGCTTAGAAACATATAAACATTGTATTGTATTTTAGTTCATTTTAATGAAATATAAATATGCTTAGAAACATATAAACATTGTATTGTATTTTCGTTCATTTTAATGAAATATAAATATGCTTAGAAACATATAAACATTGTATTGTATTTTAGTTTAGACTCATTATTAAAGAATCCAAACATGATTCCGAATTCATGCCTAGAGTATCTTGGTCTTATTTCACTTAGTAATTTATCATATTCTTAGAAATATCACATCTGTGGAACTTGTCCAAAAATTCTTTTTATATAGTATTTTATGGAATGACTATATATAATTAATATTTCTTTTTTATTATATAAAATTTATATTATGATATTGATTTGATATTTTGTATAAAAAAAAATTAAATGTATTATTAAATTTAGTCATAATTAATATTTTCTTTACATTTTAATTTATCCAAATTCATTTTACATTTTAATTTATCCAAATTCATTTTCTTAAGTTCAATTTATTCATTCATATTATAAAATAAAATAATTAGTACTCTTTTTACATTTCATTTCAGTTTATCCAAATTCATTCTATTAAGATTTGCATGTTATGAATAAACATCAACGAAAACCCATACTAATAGTTAATAAATGAAAACCCATACTAACAGTTAATGAGGAAACTGTTAGAACCTCCAAATTATTATTTTTTTTCATATTTTCATGACGCTTATTAATTCGCTATATTTTTAAAAGATAAAGCAATGCTATAAAAACTTCAATTAACAAAACTTAGCATCATTCTTTAGCAAGGTAACCCAAAGTAAAGAAGTCAATTTATTAGAAATTTTGACACATATTATATTCCTTAGCGTCTTTACCATTTCTACACATAATACTCTAATATCTTCTCTCTTAATTCATAGGTGGTTTACTAGTGATACTACAACACATAGATACATGTCCAAAATATTGATACCTAATAATTTTTCGTTGTGCCTTGCCTATTGATGCGGGAAAAATGCTCCATGCCAACATTAGGGAGAATTGACTGATGAGAGTTCCAATGAGACCTACTCTCATTTTGTATGACAATCTCCATTGGAATGTGGGTCTAGTTGGCCAACTAAATGGATTTCTCTCTGAAGAGAGATTTGTTCATTTAAATTAGACTAAATCATAAATGGAATACTAGGGTTTTTGTTGGTCAAGTCTGAATAAACCTTGGGTATTAACCTCTAGTGATAGAAAGGACACACGCAAGTGTGAAACAAACCAACATTGTTCCTTATATTAAATTTCTCTATTTTGAATCAACAACGTATTTACATAAAACAATTACTCTATTCTAAATTCAACAATTAATTAGCATAAAATAGTCAAAGGTAGATTGTATAAATTGTTTTTTTTATTACTTAGATCTTTGAAAGCTGACACCTCAAATTGGAAATCGCGTTGCATTGATATTTTATCTCATGAACCTTTTAATAAAATAAAAATGTTATTTTTATCGAGATGGATATCGATGGCTACCCACTTATTCCACGGGCTCGAAAAATAGTTTTCCATCTTGGAAGTTTTTCAGGATCAAAACTTTCAGAACCGTTTTGAGGCCCTAAATGATGTTTTTTGGGGATTTGGGTTCCAAGTGATTTCCAAAAACAATATCTTGGGCCAATAAAAATTCATTATTTTCAGTTAGACCTTTCCATCGGTGTATCGAGTGCCCCAAACGGAGATTGTATGCAAATGATACGCCCTCGGGAAGTTGACGTATCAACTACCCCCATAGGGGCCCACAAACCTTTTGGATTTTCATCTTTTGAGGTTAGGGTTTTGGATTTTACTTATGTTAAAAGAGCTTTTGGAGTCTCATTGTAAGAATCATATTCTTGCAAATGAGCACAACCATCACATCTCTTCTCAGAGATAAGTCGTCACCATTCTAGTGAGTCTTTCACTCTGTAATTTTCAAGTTTTTGTACATTTTTTCTCATTAATAGAAATTATGTATTAGTGTATCCAAGATATCTCTATATATTTCTTTATTATATCTCCACTCTCATTTCATGCCAAAAATAATTCGGATCAATTGTATTTTAATTTAAACTCATATTATTGAAATAATCCAATCATGTTTCCCAATTCATGCCTTAAACATCCTGTTTTGATTTCACTTTGTAATTTATCATATTGTTAGAGGCATCACATCCGTGTAATTTATCCATTAATTACCTTTTATACTCCATTTTATGGAGTGACTGTACACAATAAATATTTGTTGTAACTATATTAAAATGGAATATTATGGTTTGATTTCACTTAATAATTTATCATATTGTTAGAAGTATCACATCCATTGAACTTGTCCACTAATTACATTTTATATAACATTTTATGGAATGATTGTATATCAAATTAATATTATAGTTTTGATCTGATATTTTGTATAAAATAAAAATATATACTTTTTTTTATAATTAAATTTATTCATTTATATTGTAGGATAATTAATATTTTCTTTACATTTAAATTTATAAGATTAAAATTTCTTGTTACTACATATCAAATTAATATTATAATTTTGATTTGATATTTTGTATAAAATAAAAAAATATAAATTTTTTGATAGTTAAATTTATCTATAGATAATTAATATTCTCTTTACATTTTAATTTGTCCAAATTTATTATCTTCAGATTTGCATGTTATGAAAAGGCATAAATGGAAACCTGTGTTAATAGTTAATGAGGCAAGAGTTACAATCTTCAAATTAATTGTTTTTTTTCCTATTTTCATGATGCCTATTGATTTACTATATTTTTAGAATTTATTATATTTTTAAAATATAAATCAATACTAGAAAAACTTTAATTAACAAAAAAATAAGAAGGTCACCCAAAGTAAAGCAATCAACATATTAGCAATTTTTTCATTGTGCCTTGCTTATTGATGAGAAAAAAATGCTCCATACCAACAACCAACATGAGGAGGATTGCAAAACGAAAGTCTCAATCAAACCTATTCTCATTTAATATGACTCATATTATTGAAATAATCCAAACATGTTTCCCAATTCATGCCTTAAACATCTTGTTTTGATTTCACTTTGTAATTTACCATATTGATAGAGGCATCACATCCGTATAATTTATCCATTAATTACCTTTTATACTCCATTTTATGGAGTGACTGTACACAATAAATATTTGTTGTAACTATATTAAAATTGAATATTATGGTTTGATTTCACTTAGTAATTTATCATATTGTTAGAAGTATCACATCCATGGAACTTGTCCACTAATTATGTTTTATATAACATTTATGGAATTATTGTATATCAAATTAATATTATAATTTTGATTTGATATTTTGTATAAAATAAAAATAAAAAAATTTTTATAGTTAAATTTATTCATTTATATTGTAGGATAATTAATATTTTCTTTATATTTAAATTTATCCAAATTTATAAGATTAAAA
>JASDQU010334596.1:0-12700 GCA_032191745.1 Picea mariana
AGTGATATCATGGCCAATACTTTAAGTCTTCACCCCCATAGTCAACTATTGAAATTGTCAATTATAACAATAATAATTTTACATTTTTCACATGCCATAGTTTGACAATCATTAATTACAATAATCAGAGGTTTAGGAGAAGGGGTGTTACAATCCCCTCCTCCTTCAAAAGGAACATCATCCTCGGTGTTCTTTCTCAGTAACACCTGTCATGCCTCCATATTTCAACTACTTTAGAATTACCTTCTTCTTTTCCTCATAGTCTGGTCCTTTTCCAGACTCTTGGCATTCAACATAGGCCTATAAAATTTCAAACAAAAATCACATTAAGCTCAATTTTATGCAAAATATTTTATTGTTATTCATAATTCAAGAAGAAAATTTCATGTGTTAGCACAATACTTATCTTGTGCAGTTCATGGATCACCATCCATATGTCTGTCATATTTACTCAGTTCACTATTTTTATGGTTATATCCATTGTGTGCATGATCCCAATCAACAAATGACAGAATTTCAAAGACTCCTTCAAGTCTTTCTCATGAGCTATCATATTCTCCCATTATTTGCGGTAACTCGCCTTCCTGACTCAGGCTCAGACATCCCCTTCTTTGTTATATAGTCCCTCAAGCAATCCATCTTTCTTGCTGAGGATTTCTTGCATAAGAAGAGTTTCGGATACCTCATTGAGTCTTATAGTTGAAGCATCCCCCAATATTTCTCTATTGAGGTGTCCCTTCGGCCTATGTTTCCACATCTCAAGATTCTCTATGGTGATCATGACTTATCACAAATTTCTCTTGTTCAACAATACTCTTTTTCCATGTTTCCTTATTTGAAACCATCATTTGTCCCTCCAAGAAAGATCCTTTTCATCTCACCTGTGTTCACATGTGTACAAAATTTGTGAGACACTTTCATTAATTTTCAATCAAGATTTTTTCAAATCTATCACCCACAAATTTCAAGTTTCACATTTCTATTTTTAGGTCTGTTCCATATAGGAACCAGATCCCACAAGCATGAGATTATGATATTTCTTTCTTAGGGAAGTTTGGCTCCTCCATAACCAGTAGGAATTGGTCTTCCCTACGGACTTACAACATTGCCATATCCAAGACCCCTTCTTCCTGCAATTCATTCTTCACTCAACCAAACAAACTTTTAGTTCCTCTCTCTCTCTCTCTCTCTCACACACACACACACACACACACATATATTCTCATTTCACTTATCAATGCCATCATGAACAATTCTAAACTTGTGCAATCTAACAATTACATCAAATTCATGTGTTCAAGAAAATATCTTTCCTTACTCATGCTTCATTTCAGCATATTAAGCCCAATCACATGCAATTCAAATATTAATTCAATTTAATTCACTGTGCCAATTCCCATGGCCACATTTTCACACAATGCACCCTTTCATTGATTTTTGAATTATTACTTTTCATGTTAGGCACTCTTTCCATGGTGTGCTGGAACTTAGCCAACCTCTCACCACATTGATTCTCTGTCCACATTCATTATTATAGAAAAACTACATTTTCTTCTCTAAAGTGATCACAACCTCAAATCAGAATAATATAACATGAAATCAAAGTTTCATATGAATGAATCCATGCATTCTTCTTCACTAATAACTAGGGTACCATCATTTATGGACACCTAATTTCTTTATTTTCCATTGTTACAACTCTATAAAGTACTGGAAGATACTTCTTCCAAAATGGGAAGTCCTATATATTCCCACTTTCTTATGGAATGCATCTCCTTAATGAATTAAATCAATGTGTTTCCTACAAGTACTTTTGTTCCCAATCACTCTTTGATTGGTCAATGTATTTATGACATATTTGTTCATGAATTATTCCAAGGAGCTCAATTATCTTTGGTTGGCAGAGGTTCACACCTCTATCATTCAATTCTTCTTGCTGAATCCTACCCTACTTGGGTATCAATGACATACAACAACCATTCAAAATCACATGCATAATATTAAGACAAGAAAACATTTTAGAAGGGATTCTTACCCAATCCCTTCATACCTTATTCCACATAGGCATGAACACTTTTATACATGTTTTGGATGCCAATACCCTCTTTGATATTACCTCATCAATGGTTCTTTCTGGGGACTTCTAAAGTCCCTTCAAAAACCTTCAACAAAATCCTTCTTATATTTCTCCCATGTTTGAGAATGTCCACCATTGGAAGTTGTCCTTTCCCAAAAACTCCAATCATCTCCTATACCTAACTTACCTTATCACATTCCAATTTATGTTAGTTGTCATGTAAAACTCAAATGCATATACCATAGCATTTATTTCAGCAAAACATATTCATATATGCCTTAGAATATATATATTCACTCCATCACATTCTCCCCAATGTTTCCATGAGTGAAAACACAATCAATTTTTAGTTGTTTCCATTATCATGCAACTATCAACATTCTCATGCCAAAATATCTACATTCATCAGCATATTAGTTTCTCATCCTACATAATAGACAACAAGAAAGGAGTTAAGGGATTCTCCCATCAGGTAAATTTCAACCTAGATGAATTAATTTCAAGGCTTCACTTCCTTCACACACTATACATTAACCAAGCTCATTCATTTAAACACATTTAGTATTTTATCTTCCATTTGCTAGTTGTACTTATTTTCAGAGCTACTCTTTTAAAGCCCACAAATCTATTTCATAATTCAGAGTTCGAAAGTGAGAAAAGTGTCTTCCTTTTATCCTTCTTTGATTATGAAATCTATCCCAATCTATTCCTCCTGAAATCTACTTGCTCTTTTCCTTCAACAATTTTCTTAGGTAAGTCAACATGCTACATCAACAATATTTTGCTCACAATAATTTATGAACATGTGCATTATGCACATTACCATTTGGACATCACAATGGTCAACATTCATTTCTTAGTCACTCATTCATGCATTATGTTTTATAATGTAATCCAAGATTCTTATATATATGGCATTGCAACCCACTTCCTAATTCTCCATAATCATTAAGATTGTATCTTTGTTCTCCTGACAAAGTCTTCACACAGTTCATCCACATGGAACTTATTCAACATGCAACCCTCTTGTTGCATATCTAATACCATATGGAATGATCTCAATCTAGAATTAGATTCAACTTTATTAGTTCATGGATTTACCCAATATTCTATAAGGAATATAAACATGTATTCATTCAACTACACATTCAAACACATGCACATCTATCAGTTTGCTTCCCTAATGTACTTTTATGCACTCAACCACATGCATCAATGTGTTGTGTGTTCATCAAAGACACACTTTGCAATTGTTATATGTTCATTTATTTATACCATCTTACTCATGATTTGTTCACAATCATTCCATGAAAAAATTGAAGGCACAATCATGTTTCCTTCTATCATGAAAACGAAACATCCCTACTCATTTACTCTTTCAACAATTACACTAGCTTCTCTTGATGAAATGGAACACTTCCTCCTCAAGATATCACTTTGTCAGGACAAACTCAGACCCTTCTCACATGGTCAACCAAACATCCATGGTATTTATTCAATCCTGGAAAGTGCAATTTTTTCCTTAAATTCCACCTATTCAGGCAATCATATCATGCCTTTATACCAGACATCCTTATAATGCATTTAAATTATGCACTCAAGAATGTCTATTTGTACACACATTGTTGTCAACCTTCAAGTTCCCTGCTTGCATTTTCCTAGGTCATCCATACACATTGATATTTTAATATCAATTTTCCTGAGATCTTACAGTCAGTCATGTGACAGGTCTCATGGGTACTCATAATTATGTCTCCCTCTTTTTATGGAAGGAACCAACAAGAAACCACTCTTTCCCTTTATGTTACAATCAAAATTTCACAATTCAGTAATATAGACTAGGTAATTACATCATTACCCAGGGAAACAAAATGCATGGTTTCTAGTTTTCATGCCTCAATTCACTTTTGGTCAGACGACCTTTTACTAAGAGAGTACTTTACTAAATTCCCTCTTACTGCTTTCTGGTCATACCAAGCCATATTCACATGGCCACCATCCACCCTCAGATGTTGGTTTGACCCATTTCTCATCTATAAATGATCTGACACTTTCTTTACTAGACTTTATATCAGTATTTCATTAGGCATTACAACCTTATCCTTATAAGGAAATAATAGTAGTAGTATTAGCATTTTATTTATGCTGATATAATCAGACCATTATCATATAAAAGGTCCATCAATAGATCGTTCCCTATAACCCAATATAGGTCTTACTATATCCATTTTCATGTTACATTCATGCTTACTTATTATTATATACTTTACACCATATCCACACCTTGTATTTTTATGTATAAACACATACTTAGATCAATAGAAATATACCTCTTCTTAATGCAATCATGAACTTATAAACTGGCTCATATTCCCATGTCACTTTTACCTCTCCTATGAGAAATATCAATAATATAAAGGACTATTCTTTAGTTGTCTGGCCAGATTGTCCCAACACTACTACATATTGAAAAATTTGCAACGACTACTTGCGACGAAAGTACCCTTTCATCGCAAAATTCAAGAGAAAGAGTTCAATTTTTCAATTTTTTTATAAATCGAGCCCGAATTTGTGTTTCTTGCGATGAACCTAGATGTTTGTCACAAGAGAGATGCATGTTAATATAGTGGATTTTCGTTGCTTTTGCGACAACCTTTGGTTATCATCGCAAGAGCGACGATAACCATTGACCGTTACACTATTTGACAAAGTCAACAATGACCGTTATATTGTTTGACAAAGTCAACATTTATTTGGTCAACGTTCATCGCTCTTGTGACGAGAAAAATATCTATAAATATTTTGCGAATTAGAGATGTTGCGACAATCTTGCTATAACAACGATGGTTCAGAAAGGGTATTTTTGTGAGAAAGAATGTCGCAGAATATTAGAGGTGGGAAAAAAAGTAAAGAGGGTGAAAAGGGTGATGGTAGATGTTATTTCCCTTGCAAAAAATGTTTCCTTACATGTCCCGTAAGAATTTTAATAGCAACAACTAAAAAACATTGTAGGAAATATGGGCACATTGATGGGAATCGAATGAATATTGTCCCCTGGTAATTAGCTATATATTCATTATTTATTTTAATATTGTCAATTTTATATAAAATTATATATATGTATATATATTTTTTGAATATTTGTTATAATACCCCGTATACTTGTTGACTTTTTTCTACTTGTTTACATAAATGTTGACTTTTTTCTACTTGTTTTTAGGATTAATTAATGTGTAAATAAGAATGCAATTTTTACGATTAATATTCTTTACATTAACTAGTTATTTGTTATGTTGTAGATTGTTAGCTGAATTTTTGTTACCATCGTCAAATATTTTACCTCGCACATATCAAGATTTGCATGCCATTATTAAAGACATTGGAATGGATTATCAAACTATATATGCATGTCCTAATGATAATATTATATATTATGGACACCATGCTTCGAAAATAGAATTATTGCAATGTCTTATTAGTAGATATCGAACCAATCAAGTAACAAAAAGGGTGCCTCGAAAGGTTCTTCACCATATTCCCATAATTCCATGTTTACAACGATTGTTCAGGTGTGAAAGCATAGAAAAATTTATGGATTACCATGCACGTAAAAGAAGTGGAGATGGTGTTGTGTGAATTCCTGCCGATGGTTATGCATTTAGTGAAATTGAGGAAAAATGGGAAAATTTTCAAAGATGAACATTGTAATGTTAGGCTTTCATTGGCAGCAGACGATGTTAATCCATTCAAAGAGCTTAGGTATATTTACTCAGTGTGGCCTATTTTTGTTATCAAAAATAACATTCCTCCTTGGATGTCAATAAAGAGGGAGCACATAATGTTGACAATGATTATTTCAGGTATAATTTGTTTACATTGATTTTTTGAATGTAACGTTTTCATTTGTTTCATTTTTTGCATAATATCTTTTGTTTATTTATTTACTTATATATACATATCATGGTTATAGTAATTATGTGTAATTTCAAACAATTGAGTAAGTACCAGGTTAAATACATGAATGTATATATCGAGCCTCTTATCAACGAGCTACTAAAGTTATGGGATGGCATCACTATGTATGACATATGTAAACCAAACGTGGAGAAGAAATTTAAATTACGTTGAATACTTTTATGGAAAATTCATGATTTCCCAGGACTAACACATTTTTGTGGTATGTAGCATTCTATTTCTCTTTAATACTATATAATTTTTTAAAGATATCATGCTGCATGTTTAATTTTTAAATAATCTCATGTTATAATTGACATTAATCCATCTGTTGCAGGTCTTCAAACAAAGGGTAAATTTGCATGTCCAGTTTGTGGTCCTAAGATGAAGTATCATCATTCGAAAATTTTAGGAAAGGTGGTGTTTAATGAGAATAGGCACCTCCTCCCTATGAAACATAGGTATCGTACTATTGAAAAACATATTTTCAATGGGAAAGAAGAGTCTGGTTTAAAACCACGAAGAATGACACCTGACCTATGGAGGTTGGAATATAATAAAAATCATCAAGGTACGCAATTTCTTTATGTATAGTATATCATGTAATGTTTTGAATGTTTATTTTAACAATTGAATTTATTTTACCGTATTTGATAATTATTTTTCTGATTTCTTTTATGCTTTATGAAGGTCACCATCATGAAGGTATTAATAATGGGCTTCCACAAGGAAAGAAATGTTATCCCACTAAATTCATGAGGTTTCCCTAATATGAGATAAAAATAGCTCATTTGTTTGATACAATTCATATCGGGAAGAATGTGACAGAAACATTATGGCAAATCATAGATGGTAGGAGGGATAAAGAAAAAATTGTCAAAATTTGCACTGACATTCAGGAAGCCAATCATGCAATGTGAAGTGTGATTCGATCAAATAGAGATGAACTAGACCAAAATAACCTTCCATGGTTATTAAAAAAGCAACAAAACAATGATGTAAAATAGGTCATTCAAATAATTAAATTTACCACAGGTTTTGCTTCAAACATAAATAATATCTTAACGAAGAAAGGTGAATTTGGTGGGGTAAAAACACATGATTGGCATACCTTCATTAAGGTAATAATTTTGGTATACATATTTATATATATTAGCCTTATACATATTTTAAGTTTTTTATTTTTTTTGTCTACTTTGGTCGAAAAAAATAACGATTCATTGTTTTCGTTAAAGTATGTTCTACTGCTATCTCTCACAAACGACTTTGAAAACAACGTCAAACAAGTTATATATGATCTTGGAAAATACACGAGGTAAGTAGATGTGATTTATATGAAAAATGTTCTTTTAATTTGTTGTTGTACTTAGTGACATGTGTTTTACTTGTAATGTAATATATTATATTATGTTATGTTGAAACATGTTATTTTATTGTGTCATGATCTCATTGTAGATGGTTTTCATTGAAATAAATCCATGAATATGATATAAAGTATTGGAAGAGAGAAATTCTTCGGCTATTGTGTGAAATGAAAAAGTATATACCTCCAACAATTTTCAATGCACAAGAACACTACCTCATACACCAAGTTTAGGAGATTGAAATATGCGGCCCTATACACATAAGGTCAATGTGGATGGTGGAGAGGCACTTGAAATCATTGAAGGATTTGATTAGACAAAGAGAACATCCTAAGGGTTCTATGGTGGAGAGATATATGGTATATCAATCCATGGTGTATATTAGTCAGTATCTTCCGAAATTAGCAGCATCAACTATGCATGCAATGCATCACATTTGGGATGTGAATTCCATCAAAAAATTCGAAGATCAAGAGCACCTGTTGGGGAAAGGTAGAATGAAAAAAATGAGAGGTAATATATTAATAATTGTGGAGATTTATATAATTAATACATATAATTTTTCATTTTTTGTGTATATGATCATACTCATTAATATATTAATATCTGTTATTTCATAAATTATTAATATTTACCATGGTTGTTATAACTAATATTTAATATTGGTGAATTATGATTTTTTTATTCAGTTTCTCAAGATTGGGATGCACTGCATTTATACATTGTAGACAATCTTGACTGGATAAATGTATGCATTGGAAGATATAAACAACATCATGGTGGTAGGTTATCATGGCAACGACTGTCTGAATTGGTTAGAGAAGCTCGTTGTAACAGAGATACCAATGTTACACAAAGGGAAATTGATTTAGTATATGGTTTGAAAGATGGGCAGGCAAGAAAATTCACCCATTTTATTCAGTTATTTTATATTATATTAATGTGACTACATGTGTACTGTCTTTTTCATATACTTTCCAAGTTATATAAATTATATGTTAATTTATTAATTGATAATGCATCTTTTACATATCTGGCATATTGCAATTGAAACACCACAAGGCTATGTGGTGCAATAGTCGTAAATTTCACATCAAATAGTTGGATGAAACCAAGAAAAATTATGATAGTGGGATAACTACAGTAGTCCAAGTCACTAATGTTTCCTCTAGGAGTGACAGACATCCCAAGAATCTGAAAATATATATTATGGGTATTTGAATGATATGCTTGAGTGTGACTTTAATTCCTTTAAATTAGTTCCATTCGATGTCAAATGGTATAGGTTATGAATGCAGGAACATGATGAGGAAATAACTGTTATGCATCATGCCAACGGATTTCTAATGATTAAAAAAATTGTGTTTGAAAGAGGACATGATCGCTATGTTTTTCCAAGCCAATGTGAACGTGTCTTTTACTCAAATGTTCCAGGTGAGAGGGATTGGTCATTTGTTGTTAAATATGATCCAAGAGGAAGGCCAATTAAGTATAATAATGTACAGGAAGAAGATGATATTGAAGAAGAAGATGATTCACTAGATCAGACAAAACTGAAATATCATGCAGGGTCGACAGACGAAGAAGATGAAGAAGATCATGATCCAGGTGTAGGAGACACTGTAGTTCTTGATGATGATGTCGATGAAAATTTGCTCAAAAATAACATTGATGACAATGATGATATCACCAATCCTTTCAACACCATTTCTAAACCAGATGATAATACATATGTCGATTTCTATGAAGAAGAAGACACATAATAAGGATGATACAAATGTTGAATTGGATTAGGTACATGACTATATATTTTAATTTGAATGAATTATTCTCTTAAAATAATTTACTTATGTCATGGGTTAATTACATGTTTTTAAGTTTTATGCGATGTTTTTATATCCTATGTTACATGTTGTTTAATTATTATGTGAAACCTGAAAATAGTCTCCAATATACTAGAGTACGTGGTAAACTAAAAATATCATTTACAAACACATAATTTCATTTACCTTCATTAATTTTTGTTTTTGTATTCTCTATATTGCATGAATCTAACATAGGAATCCGATAGATCGGAATCCTATGNGATGTTTTTATATCCTATGTTACATGTTGTTTAATTATTATGTGAAACCTGAAAATAGTCTCCAATATACTAGAGTACGTGGTAAACTAAAAATATCATTTACAAACACATAATTTCATTTACCTTCATTAATTTTTGTTTTTGTATTCTCTATATTGCATGAATCTTACATCTAGGTTTCTTTTGATTATTTTCTATTTTATAGATTGGGTATTGGGGAATTGAGAGCGATGTGAGGGGGAGGGGAGGGGCCATATGAACTTCCACCTTCACGTGGTTGGCCTTGTTCAGTAGAGGATAAATTATTATTGAAACCAAGAGAAGCTCATTCATTTTATACCATCATGATTGTAGATGTCATCATTGTTGTCATAATATTCCATCAATGAAGTTTCTATGAATGTGTTTGCCATTTCTATAGAATCTTCGTTGAAACTATTTGAAAACATGGGAATTTGGCCCTTGACTTATGAAGAATGTATGTATGTCATAGTTGTGATGAAAAATGGTACTTTTTCATTCATATGGGCAACAATGACCTGTGAATGGGGCCAATGTTGAATTTTTTTAAAATTGTTTCTGTATGCACTGAAATTTGACATGGATAGACTATTCACATGCCTTAACAATATAGGAGGGTTTTTGGACTCAAATTTGACTCACACACCCACTTATTTCCATCATCAATTCATCATGTAAACCATAAACCCTATATTTCTTTCAAATTAGTGAAAAAATTGGTTGATAGTACAAGTTTTAAGTTTGCATCAACCTTTCTTCATTTTTCTTTCAGACTCTACATTTTATATTATACATTAATGTATGTGTGTCATAGTTGTGATGAAAAATACCTCTTTTTTTCGTTCATTGTTTAATACACAGAATAAAAATATGTCCTTGTGGTACAAGATGCAGGAACGTGTGTACTGTCGAACGAATTTTAAAAGGAGCAACGAAAAAGACACTATACTAGGACTAGACATGGACAATAGTGACCTGCAAATGGGGCCAACGTTGAAATTTTTTCAAACTGTTTCTGTATGCACTGAAATTTGACATGGATAGGCTATTCAAATGCCTTAATGATATGGGAGTGTTTATGGACTCAAATTTGATTAACACACCCACTTGTTTCCATCATCAATTCATCATGTAAACCATAAACCCTATATTTCATTCAAATTAGTGCACAAATTGGTTGACAGTACAATTTTTAAGTTTGCATCAGCCTTTCTTCATTTTTCTTTCAGGTTATACATTGTCTATTATACATTAATGTATCTGTGTCTTAGTTGTGATGAAAAATCCCTCTTTTTTCATCCATTTTTTAATCAACACAAAACAAATATGTCCTTGCAATACTAGATGCGAGAACGTGTGTATTGTCGAACACATTTTAAAAAGAACAACAAAAATACATTGTACTAGGACTAGACATGGGAAACAATGACCTGCGAATGGGGCCAACATTGAATTTTTTTCAAACTGTTTTTGTATGCACTGAAATTTCACATGGATAGACTATTCACATGCCTTAACGATATGGGAGGGTTTCTGGACTCGAATTTGGCTCACACACCCACTTGTTTCCATCATCAATTCATTATGTAAACCATAAACCCTATATTTCTTTCAAAGTAGTGCACAAATTGGTTGATAGTACAAGTTTTAAGTTTGCATCAACCTTTCTTCATTTTTCTTTCAGGTTCTACACTTTATATTATACATTAATGTATGTGTCATAGTTGTGATGAAAAATCCCTCTTTTTTCGTTCATTTTTTAATCAACAAAATAAAAATATGTCCTTTCAGTACTATCTGCAGGAACGTGTATATTATCGAATAAATTTTAAAAGGAGCAATGAAAATACATTGTACTAGGAATAGACATGGGCAACAGTGACCTGTGAATGGGGCCAACGCTAAATTTTTTTCAAATTGTTTCTGTATGCACTGAAATTTTACATGGATAGACTATTCACATGCCTTAATGATATCAGAGGGTTTCTGGACTCAAATTTGACTCACACACCCACTTATTTCCATCATCAATTCATCATGTAAACCATAAACTCCATATTTCTTTCAAATTAGTGCACAAAATGGTTGATAGTACAAGTTTTAAGTTTGCATCATCCTTTCTTCATTTTTATTTCAGGTTATACATTGTATATTATACATTAATGTATGTGTGTCATAGTTGTGATGAAAAATACCTCTTTTTTTCGTTCATTGTTTAATAATCTGTAGGGACCTCATTTAATTAAGCCTAATAAAATTCATAAATTTAAACAATAAGATTATTCAGCATAAGCAATAAGCAATTTCATTCAGCATATAAGCAGCAGAAATTTAAATTTATGAACAACAATCTAATAAGTTACATAACAACCACATAACCCAGCAAATTCATAAATAAAAATACCTCTGCCTGATGCTAAATTCCCACTCTCTGGTTGTCCTCTCTGTTGCTCTGTCCAAACTCTGCATGATGCTCTGACCAAACCTTGCCCAAACCGACTAACCACCCAGCCAGCTAGGAGCATCCTATCCAGCTCCCTAGCTCTGGGATTTCGTAAGGATTCCTGGCCCCCGAGCCCAAAACTCCCAGCAACCTGGTGCCCCCTGCAACAGTTCACCCAAAATCCAAAACCACAAAAATATCCAACAGCCAAATACAGTCCTCTCTGCAATAATGATCCTCTCCCCAAATTTTCATAATCACTCCCGTAGGCCTCAGCCCAGTCATATCCCCCCATTCACCGCCTCCTCCTTCATTTAAGGCCACCCACCTTATCCCTCCATTTATTACCTTATCCTTCCATTTATTACCTTATCCCTCCACTCAATGCTCTATCCCCTGTCATACATAAAGTCTTATAATAATTAAATTAAAGTTATTAAGCCCTTTAATTCATTACCCAAACCTTTAATGAGTTAATTAATTAATCAATCAACAGATATAAACAACTAATAAATAAATAAATAAATAATTGATATTATTAATAAATAATCATTGTTTAACTAAAATATATTAGGACAGTTGATTATTTAATTAACTATACTTGATAAACCCTATGCAACGATTTAACTATGGTTGTTACATACACCCACCCTTCAGGAAACTTCATCCAAAGTTAAGGTATTTTATGATACAAGGGAAAAGAAACATGGTTCACACATTCATAACAAATAATCGTCATTATTAGTAAGTAAGCC
>JASDQU010334604.1:0-12700 GCA_032191745.1 Picea mariana
TATGAAATGGAAACTATTGACATATTTGGTCTTTATAGAGAATACATGTTTGAAAACTCAAGCTAACATGAATCTCCATGTAATCCGCTATAGGATCAATTAAAACATGATGCATGATATTTGCTTCTAGATCTTCAATGACTAGTTGATCAGTTGCATCCTCATGCACTTCCAGACATGGCTGCAACCTTTCTAATGGGTTCTGAAATGATGCTTCTATTGAACATACCCCTGTAACTGACTGCCTGCTCATGTCAATATCATAACAACTTTTTATCCCATGGCTGGATGGAGGAAAATGACTTTGACAACACAGTTTATCCAACCGATCAGCTATTGGATCCTGAAAAGATAGACAAGACTGTTGCATTGATTCAAATGAAATTTCCTGACTTTTTATGTATTTATCCTTCAACACTTGTTCAAGAGTCTCCTTCAAAATTTGAAATGAATTAAATCACAACGGTGCAGAGTTATTTTGGATTAACTCATAATTTGTCTCAGGATTTAAGCTTTCATTTGGAATTTGAAAATCAGAGTAAGTAAAGTGCTGCAATTCTATGTTTAGAATAGCCTCCACATCAGCACTAGCATCTTCGCCTAGTTGATCAGAAAATTTTATGTCTTCACTATTTACAACTGGCCTAGAGTTTCTTTTCAGAAATTGAAAAGATGAGAAACATAAGGGCAAAGTGTTTTGGCTTACTCTGAGATTTTCTGCACTTTGATCATTGCTGTCATAATTTCCATGTGCAGATTGATTGTCATATCTGAGTTGTAACCGATCTTCTTTATGCCAATGACATGTTGTTGATTACTTTGAACAATCCACATCTATTTCAGCCTCATGCTCATCATCATATTGATCACACTTGGGTAGATTATCCAAGTAAGGAATGTCGTCAAACATGCATATCATGTCAGGAGAATCTTCCACCAGTCTCTGATTTTGAACTTCATTTTCGACTGTATGGTGAATGGAATACATGAAAGAATCATTATCCAAACCATGGTACCAAGGATGAGAAACAAAATGTTTTGGAACAATGACCTTTTCTTTCTCTGAAATCAATGGAACATGATGTCTTTGGACATCAAGCTCATCTTTCTTGTTGATCGTCTGCATCATCTCTTCCATGGCACCGACCAAAATGTCCAGTTTAGCTTCTGATGACTTCAGCTGCCCCTTTTCTTTGTTCTTTACCTTTGACCTTTTGATCAAAAAGTTGGCCTCCACATCAACTGCAATGTTCTGCATTTCTTCGAGAGTTGCAGTGTTCCTTTCTCTTAATTGGAATGCCATCTCAGGATCGAAGGCATATAGGAAATGCAAGTGAGTTGGTCTTTGGGGTGGCCTTATATCAACAGGCATTGCATGATATACCTTATTGAACCTTGCTGAAAACTGTTGTATTGTTTCCTCTGGCTATCTTTTCAAATGGTCATACTCTTTGAGGATGAGAAAGACATTTCTCATGATCACCCATCGATCTAGGAAAACTTGCACAAACTAATGGAAATTGTTAATGCTTGCAGATAGGAGATTTTTAAACTAGTTCTTAACTTTACCTTACAAAGACAGGGAAAACATCCTTATATATACATCGTCAGCTTCAACCTCATAAAGGTCAAGGAAATATTCAAACCTCTGGATGTGTTTTTCAGCAGTAATATTGGCATCCTCTCCATCAAACCTGGGCAGATTATTGGTGTAATTTGCAAGGAGGTCATGGAGGATAAGAGGGAAATATAGGGGTTTGTATATGTTTGGGATTTTGACAGGTACAATAGGTGAAGCAAGAGGCTTACAACCATCCAGAGATTTAGCAAGAGTAGGAGATAAAGCAGGAGGCTTATGTCTCACTAGGGCTTCTATAGGTGCATCTGGGATGTGCACAGGTGTATGAGTATGTACATAATCTACAATTGGGGATCTGATCTCTTGAGGCTCTTCAGGTTGAAAATGATCATTCTAAATTTCAACAATATACTCTGGACCAGGATCATGATAAGAGAGAAAGTAACTACAGATGAAACCAATAATGTCATGAATACAATTTGATCTTGAGTACCTGGTCTTTTTAGGCTGCTTGGTCATGCTTCAGGTTCTTCCTCCAGCGGAGTATTTGAGTTGGCACCGTCTAGAGATGATTTGGAATCGCCAGCTGAATGATATCATCCTTCTTGTGTCTGGTCACTGTCCACCATCAGTGATCAGATCTGGAACTTTGAAGTGTACTATTGGAGAAAGTCCCCAGTACAGTCGTCAAAATGTTAGCACTCTGTAATTTCTTAGGCTAAGGGATAAATTGATAGAGGTAACTGTTTCAACTGCTTGGATTCTTGGAACTAGCCCTCCAAGACTCGGAGAGGGCTCTCTCTGTATGATTTAGCTTGGTTTGGAATAGGATATTAGGCTAGTTGTGAGGGATCGGGGTTTTGGGTTTTTAAATGGTTGGGTTGGGACAACAAGGAGGACCATTAGGCAAATGGGGTCTGCACTTAAATATATGATTCACTCTTAGATCTAGACAAAAATCTTACACAGGGCAAGGTAGTGGAAATGTTGGATTGAATCAAGTTTTAATGGTGTGAAATGAGGAAAAAGTAGAGGAGAAAAAGTCAAGCAAAGGAGCATTTAAGAATTCCTAAACTGAGCTTTTAGAAGAGAAACATAAAGATTATCAAGAACTAGATGCATAGTATTTCACCAATAAATTATGCTCTATTACTATCCTTTGATAATAAGAATTTGAAAACATGTGAAATGATAACTGGAAAAACACATAACAGAGAAAAGAAATGCCACCAACACCTCGACACAAGAATCCTGTCAACAACTTGCCTATTACTGATCGATTATTTGAGATTATAGAAAAAGCTTTCTGGAATGGCAAAGCCCATAGTCCAACAAATAAAACTACTTCTTCTTAGGTTCCCCCCTTATGCATCAAAGTCTATAGTTTTATAGCTCTTACAAAGTAGTTACAGATCCTAGAAGGATGGATCAAATTTGCTAAAGATAGAAAGTTAAAACAAATTTACAAAAAGATAGGAAATGATCCTCAAAATGAGGTCAATCTCCTAATTTCATGGTCTTTACATCATCTAGAACCTTTGTGCTGTGTAGAAAGCCTTCCAAGGCTGTTTGATATCCCTTGATGAAGATAAAATTTGAATTTGCCAAATTTTGATAAAACCCTGACTCATTGCCCCAAAAATAGGTGCCTAATCAACTTGAACACATCCTCAAACCTCTTTTGCATCAAATATGGATTTTGTATTTGATACTATAATTTAATATGTATCTTTGGAAAGCATTTTCAAGAGATTCGGTTGAGAAAAACTTTGATCTGGGCAAAAATACACCTTCACTGCCTGTCTCAGGTTTCAGTGATTAACACTGATAAAATCTGGGTGTATTAACCACCAAAAAATATCTGCTTTCGGTGGTTAATGAACAGTCGTCCTGTTCGCCTAAACCACCGAAAACTGTTCTTTCATCAAAAATTCAAAATTGCGAAAATGAATTACCTTGTTGCTTCTATGAGAGTTCAAGGTTGCTTTGGTGATGGTCGTCTTTCAGGTACATTTCCAGAAACTTGAATTTCATGTGTTTCATCAGCATCTTGTTCCTGTCCAAGGTTTTATCATGCTTTTTCATAACATCTTAATAGTTGTCATAAAGCTCAACATTTATCTTTTTAATCTACTTCTCAAAAATCTCTAAGTCATAAAATCTCCTCAATAGTTGATTGATGTTCTGGGACCTGGTTGGTTTTGATCTGTCGGTGAAAACTCTGTAGCTTCTCACAGTAGGTGAAACACCCTGCTTGTTTGAATAATTCAACCACCTCAGGATGGGCCTCAAGGTACCAGGTACTATCCAATTCCATTCTCAAGGCTGGTCCCACCTTCTTCATTTTCTTGAGCTTGATTAGCGTCTGTTCCTGCAAATCGACACATCTTCAGACTAGGGGAAATAGTCCACACAAAATTAGGAGGAAAAATGGATCTGAGGTGAGTTAACTGGCATAGGAATAGCGATGACTTGGGCTTCTGTAAGATGGAGGTGAAAAATGGAGTCTTAACAGAGCATAACAAAAAACTCGGGCTTCTATATGATACAACTGAGGATAACAGAAGGCTCGGGTTTGATTCATAAATCAAAGGAATGATTAAGTGAATGGGAAATCGTTACAGTGATATTCCTTGGAAATGGATTTATGAAAGATATGTGAAGATTTAAACAGTTAAGCAGAACTATAACAAACATAAATCCTGTGCATGCAGAGTTTTAATGCGAAATGGTATGTGGAGTCTTGATAGGTACCATATCGCATCAAATCTAGATTAGGAGTAATCATACCATCTTTCCATCATCAGTTTTCTTAACTATCAGCGGTTAGCCTTCCATCATTATGCCAATTGACATCTGGATCGTGCGAAAATGCGGGCTCTGATCTTTCCAAGCTTACGCCTTTTTGGTGGTTTAATCAAACTTTTCTTTTCTCTATTAACCACCGAAAGCAAAGGCTTTCAGTGGATAATGAACGCCTACGGTTTCGCCTAAGCCCCTAAGCCACCGAAACCTGTAATTTCCTCTTTTGAAAAGAAAATCAAATGCAATGTTTATTTTGAACTTATTTACAAACAATAGGCTTTCAAACAAGCCTATAAAAATTTAAAAATAAAATTTTCAAATACTTCTTATCACCTAAAATGGAAAAACTTGACTGTGCTATTTTAGGAGATAATAACCAAGATGAGAACTGTTGCGATAAAAGTTAAGACGTGTTGAGATTTTTCTGCCACCTTCACATTTTCACTATGCATCACGAGCCATCTGTGTTATGCCCGAAAAGATATCAGTCAGAATATTGATTCCCCTATTATATAGGGTTCTAACAAACTTCAAGATGTGCCTTTGACTCTTCTTAAGAAACTTTTTAGTGTTATCTGAAAGATATCTATAGTCTATTTAATATTTTTCATTGTTATATTCATATAGACCTCTTTCAACTTTCTCTTTAAGCTTCAATAGTTTTTCCTCTACTTCTTCCGTGGGATAAAAATCAATTGATTTTATCCAAACTACTTCTAGATTTTCTTCTTCAATTGTACAGAAAAATTCAACATCATCACATTTTGAATTATTGCAATCAAGGGTTTGTGTAGATTCTTTACCTTCATTTGAAATTTGTTCAAGATATTCCCTTTTGTCAACATCATCACATGATTCTTTGCCTTAATTTGAAATGTCTTCAAGATCTTCCTTTTTGCCAACATCATCACTTTTAGAAATAATGGAACCAAGAGTTTTTGGAGATTCTTTACCTTCATGTGTCTTGATGGAGTTGTCTTCAATGTCTTTCTTCTCCTTCTTGCTTTGATATGCCTCCTCTATCTTTATCCATAGATCCTTGGCGGAAGTGCATTGTTCCATGCTCTCTTTTATAGGACTTGAGAGTCCACTAAGAATGGTCTTGAGAGCCATTGCATCATTCTTCTTTCCTTCCCTTTGAGCTTCAAACTTTGACTTATTCTTCAACGGAAATGATCCACCAATGGTTTCCTTCCAAATATCTTCTCCCATTTCCTTCAAATGTACTCTCATCTCTATTCTCCAAGTAGAATAGTTTTCCTCATCAAGGATTGGAACTTCATCATCCATTTGTGTGTCTATGGATATCCTTCAATCTTTTTAAGGCTTGTAGTGAAGGTTGGCTATAATACCAATTGTTGGACACACTTACCACACTTAGAGGGGGGGTGAATGAGTGTGGGGCTCTTTTTCTCAAAACTTCCCTCTTACACAAAACTCATTAGTTAGCATTCAACATTTTAATCATTACTCAATATTGTCATTTATAACCAATTATATGTGAACACATATCAACAACACATATCATCAATATATCATCAATAATTCATCACCACAAAGAACACAAAATGTATGTACAATTTTGTTTTTATTACAAACTACAATCCTTGGGGTTTTTTCAGCAACAACTGAATAGATTACAACTCTACAAGAGCACCAAATCTATAATGCAAGACTCAGCTTACATCCTCAACATCAACTAAGATGAGGCAACAATCCTCAACATATATCAATCTACAACATGTACCCAACCTGTCAGTAGTGCAGCATGTGTGTGTACGCTCCCTACCAGTAGTACAGCGTGTGTGTATACATGCCCAAGCAGTACTACTACCTGCGTATACACTCCCAAACAGTACTACAACCTATGTATACCTTATGATATATTAGGAGATATCAGGTTTTATCCTTCAATATCAACTCAGATCATCTGCAACCAATTTATCATTCTCTTTTGTTTCTCACTGTCCAAACTGACCACCAGCCAGTCACAATACATCCAAGCTCTCCAATAGCTTACTCATGCTCCACAACCAATCAATATGAATGCTACTCAATCATGCATAAGAAATCAAAATACTATAGCCATCATATCAGTACTAAAACATAAGAGTGTTGCTCACTCCATCAACCAACATAAACCACATCATAGAAACCATTCCAAGAATTCCCTAGGCATTCACAACACAACAAGAAATACTATCCATCAAGACAATAATGTAACCATACTAGTGTCTCAGTGATATATCTGAGCTCATAGAATGCATATCTGGAACCTGCTTCAGTCTTCAGTAGCTTGTCATCAACTCAACCACAAATCTCCATGAGTTTATCCATTGTATGCTCCCTATACACTAATAGCCTACGTACTGTACACACCATGTACACAGACAGCTTGCGTATACGCACCCTATGCACAGATAGCCTGTGTATGCACCAAAAAATAGGGTTTTTCTATGATTCCGAGAATTTTGTCTTCATGATCACAGACTTGCCGAAAATTCAATGCATCCATGAGATCCTCCTCACACTCTCTTTCTTAGAATAGATCTTCAATCATGCTCAAGAGATCCACACCAAAAATGATCTCACAAGAAGCTCTCCATTTATCCACAAAAAGGATGATCTACAAAATACCATTGCTATCTTATTTATACTTTCATCCTCTAGGTCACTTAATCCATTTCTAGGTCACTTAACCTATTTTCCTTATTTTAGGGTTAACCACTTTCCATAAATAGAAATTTCTCCAATACTTTATCATTTAAATATTCCTTCTTGATTTTGTCACCTTACTTTATCATTTAAACAATCTTTCTTGATTTTGTCACTTCTCTTTATTATTTAAATAATCCACCTTGACTCTGTCACTTTACTTTATCATTTAAATAATGATTTCTTCTTTTAGGTCACTTTGACTTCTTTGACCTTGGGGGCTTCAAGCCTTCATATGGGGGTCCTCCAACTTCGTAAGGCCATAACTCTCAAACCGTGAGGAGTTATGTGACATTCCACATACCACCGGAAATGGCATGACAAGAACTATCCACATAGGATAGTTTCATAAACAACTTCATTGATCTTCATCTCATTATTCCACATATAAGCATGGGTCCTCCAACCATTCTTCTAGGATAACAATCCGCAAAGCATCTTCCCGTGAGGGATTTCACCATAAGGGGACCACTTTGGAGTTCATCCATTTGTGCACCTTATCAACCATGATAAGACAATAATGAGTCATCTATACATCTTTCCAACACTGCATTATACCAATGAAACCACATCGATCCATCTTCATCATGTATCAATGACAACTCATTGATCCATCTTCATCTATGCATTCTCATCAAGGACAATACATATCATATTACATAAATCATCAATCAATCAATCCTTTGACATCAATCAATCACTTGACATCTATCAATGACATCAATCAATCAAACCATTGGCATCAATGGCAACATGATCCAACAAAGATACCTCACGGTGTGCCTCAAAGTACTTCTTCTACCGATACTTTTGACGATGTTGTCATTAGCCTTGATCATAAAAAAGGATAGGGTTGAAGGCATGGCTTCTCCTCATTCCTTGTTGGCTACTACCAGCAAGATTTCTCCTAGATTTGAGAAACATACTACATGTATTGGGTACCAACTACTAAGTAAGATGGGTTATACCAGAGGTGGACTTGGGAAGAGTGGACGGGGCATTATTGTTGTGATTATAACTAAGTTGATACTACATAGATAAAGTCTTGGATATAATGGAATTCCATCGACTAATAAGAATGACTTTAAATAGACTATTTTGTTTTTGTTGTTGTAGGTGTATATCATCCGACTAAGTTGCCAAAAATGCAATCGAATGCTCATTTTTTTATTGAGTCGACCAAAAGTTTGGTTGACAATACTATAAAAAAATTTGAAACTATTGTTGCAAATGAAATTGTTGTTGATATGTAAGTTTTTCATGAACCTTTGATTAAATAGGAAACTAATCTTGCAACATCTATTCAACGAGAACATAATTCTTTTCCATATCAACATCCTCATCATAAGGATCAGAGGAATTGGTATAGGAATTGACATTATTGGAATGGTGACAATTTGTTTTATCATTCTTTGCAAAAGAGGCGTGAAAGAAAAAAAATTGGACCAATTCCAACTACAAGGATTGATTGTCATGGGACTAATGAATGGTCATGGAAGAGTTTGAAAAAATAATTGAGGACCTCCTACAAATATATATCATTGATTGTACAACAACACAATTCTCCTCTTTCTTGTTGTTGATCCATTGGAGTGGTCAACTAAGGTTCCTTTGGGTAATATTTTGTTTGCATGATATACTTATGATGTGTTGAGTGCATCAACTAGTAGACAGAGTACTTGTTCAGAATTGAGCGAATATATATCTGAATCCTTTTTGTGCACTTTTCTAGAAATATGGGTGTTGTTCAAAGACTTCATGTGGAGAAATATAGAACATTTAAGCTCATATATCAATAAGAAACCATTTCATAATTGAAGAAGTTGGTTTCTTCACTTCGTAATCAAATTTACGGGAAAGATAAATCCATCTAGAGGTTGTAACAATGCAATCCAACTCTTGCTACAAATGACTTGCATACATTTACCTTGAAGAAGTTTGATGAAATTATTATGTAGATTATTGTCTTGGAAATAACTATGGAACGTGTATTTCAGAACCTAATGTAGGAATTCATATATAAGATACATCTATTTGATGATTTGGATAAATAATTCAAGAACCTCTCTCATACAAAAATTGATGGATTGAAGGAGAAGATTAATGGGATAGAGTAAGCTAATATCCTGCTAGAGAATGACATTGTCTTCTTTCAAGTTTCTATTGCTAAGCTTCATGAGGAAGATACTCCCCTTAAAATAGATAATATTTGTAATTCATGAATATCAATATTTAAATAAAAATTATAACACTTTATCGTTGCATATGGCTAAGAAGGATGATAAAATTCAATAATTGTAGGATTGTAAATAGGGTCTTGAGAATGAAGTCATTCATCTGCAAATGATTGTGAAGAATTAGAATATTGATATACCTCATGGTGTGCCTCTAATTATTTCTTCTACCGATATGTTTGATGATTTTGTTGTTAGAATTGATCATAAAAAGGATAGGCTTGAAGGCATGGATTCTCCTCATTCCTTGTTGGCTACTACCAGCGATATTTCTCCTAGATTTGAGAAGCATACTACATGTATTGGGCACCAAATACCGAGTAAGATGGGTTATACCAGAGGTAGACTTGGGAAGAGTGGGCAAGGAATTATTTTTTTTATTATAACTAAGTTGAGACTACCTAGAGCAATTCTTGGATATAATGGAATTTCATCTACTAATAAGAGTGACATTAAATGGACTATTTTTTTTGTTTGTTGTAAGTGTATATCATCCGACTAAGTTTCCCAAAATGCAATTGAATGATCATGTTTTTATTGAGTCGACCAAAAATTTGGTTGAAAATACTATACAAGAATTTGTAACTATTGTTGCAAATGACAGTGTTGTTGATATGCAAGGTTGTCCTAAACCTTTGATTAAATAGGAAACTAATCTTGCACCATATATTCAAAGAGAAAATAATTCTTTTCGATATCAACATCCTCGTCATAAGGATCAAAGGAATTGGTATAGGAATTGACATTCTTGGAATGGTGACAATTTTTTTATCATTATTTGCAGAAGAGGCATGAAAGAAAAAACTTTGGACCAATGCCAACTACAAGGATTGATTGTCATGGGACTAATGAATGGTCATGGAAGAGTTTGAAAAAATTCTTGAGGACCTCCTACAGATGTATATCATTGATTGTAAAACAACACAATTCTCCTCTTTCTTGTTGTTGATCCATTGGAGTGGTCAACTAAGGTTCGACCAAACATATGCATTAACCGAGTTTCGATTGTAAATGTTGTTTCTTGATTCCAAATTTTTTTATACATTGTGTTTGACATGTTTCTTGTTGTTTGAAAATTGATTGGAAGGACTTTTTATGTGCCTTATCTATCGATCCCTTGGCTTTGTTTAAAGGAGGGTGTTATTAATATTTATTAATGAGTAAACCCAGTTTGAGTTATTTACTCGACCAAGTTTGACTGGGTAGTTTATTGGGTATGTTGAGGATGATTTGACTTGTTGTTGTTGATTGATTGGGTTGGTTGTAATTGATGTCAACCTTTGAAGAAAGTCTGAAAGAGAAGGTTTGGGTAATGGACCCAAGTGTTTTTGATGGATAATGGCATGAGTTTTGATATATTTGTAGGTAAAACTATTATATATGGATAGTGCATGTCATGCCATTTCCGGTGGTATGTTGAACATCACATAAATCCTCACGGTTAGAGATTTATGGCCATGTGAAGTTGGAGAACCCTCATGAGTCATCTAGAAGCCCCAAAAGGTCAAAGTAGTCAAAGTGTTTACAAAGAAGAAATTATTTAAATAATAAAGTGAAGTGATCAGTGTACTATAATTCAAAGAGGATGCAAAAGAAATAATTTAAATAATAAAGTTAATGGAGAAATTACTAATTATGGAAAGTGGTTAAGTTAAGTGGACAAGTGGTTATAAGTGGGTTAACCCTAAAATAAGGAAAGTGAGTTAAGATGGTTAGAAGTTAACTCCTTGAGGAAGCTACATAAAAGTATAAATAAGAGGCAAGGGTCTCTCATTCAAATCACCTATTGAATATCATTGAATATCTATTTTGTGAAAGGTTATTTGGGAAGGTATTATTGATAGAGAAAAGTGCAGCATAAAAAGTGCGGCAAGAAAAGTGTGGCAGAAAAAGTGTGGTAGAAAAATCACGGTAAGAAAACTGCGGCATAAAAATTGCGGGCGGAAAACCGCTACAGAAAAAGTGTGGCAAGAAAAGTGCGGCAGAAAAAGTGCAGCAAGAAAATTGCGTTAGGAAAAGTGCGGCAGGAAAATCGTGGTAGGAAAAGTGCGAAAGAAAAAGTGCGGTAGAAAAAGTGCGGCAGAAAAAAGTGTGGTAGGAAAATTGCGGCAAGAAAACTACAGCAGAAAAACCGCGACAAAAAAAGTGTGGCAGGAAAATCGTGGCAGGAAAAGTGCGACAGAAAAAGTGTGGCAAAAAAATCGCAGTAGCATAACGCTACAAGAAGAAAAAGATATGGTTTTCATATGTGTAGTGTTGAAATTATGAATCTAGTTGAGGGTTTTCCTTGTAAATCTGTTGGATTCCCTCTTGGAAGTTTAGGTATTGTTGTAGAATGGTTTTGAGGCAGATCTATTGCAGTATATTGTCAGTGCACTTAGTTTGATTTATTGGCATATGTTGTGGTGCATTGTGAGAGACACTTGTTAGTGGTATTGGTATATGATTGAGTTATGAATGACACATCCTTGAGGCTACATAAAAGTGAGGTTATGGCACATGGTTTGATGTAAGGGTTTATGTTATTTGGTTATGGATAGTATGATGTATTGCTAGAGGACGTTTGATGGTTATATTGGTATATGTATTTGGTATATGGTTGAGGTACATGTTGGGTACATGGTTGAGACAAGTATTTGATGAGTTGGCACATACACGAGGTGTATAGTTGATGATGTTGGTACATCTTGATGAGTCATAGTTTATGTGTATTTGATGCATGATTGGTACATATTTGGTGCATGGTTGATGCACTCATTGATGGTACAGGTTGAGGCACAGGTTGGTGCATGGTTGATGCACTTGTTTATCGTACATGTTGATTATAGGTTGTTTGGACATGTTATTGTGATAGGTTATTTGTACAGGTTGGTGCATGGTTGATGTATTTGTTTATGGTACAGGTTGAGGTATAGGGATGTATGTTACATGTTGGCACAAGTTATTAGTACAGGTTGTTACAAGTTGATTGGTACATGTTTACAACAGTATATCAGACAGTGGTTCCATCATTCTACTTCTATGTCAGGGCGGTTGGATGGGGAAAGGACAGGTGGTTGTAGCCACCTTTCGGTTATATTCAAAGAACATAGGGGGTTGTTTCCTCCTTTTGGTTGTAGCCATAGAATTCAGGAGTTGGAGCTTCCCTCAAGCTGTAGCCTGAGAAACTAGGGGGTTGTAGCCTCCTTATAGTTATAGCCAAAGAATTGAGGAGTTGGAGCTTCCTTCAGGTTGTAGCCTGAGAAACTAGGGGATTGGAGCCTCCTTCCAGTTGCAGCTGGAAAACAAAGGAAGTTGGTGCTTCCAATGAATGTAATTCTTAAATACATATAAGAAAAAACATTATGTAGTTTTCTCCCACTTTGGG
>JASDQU010334610.1:0-12723 GCA_032191745.1 Picea mariana
GTAAATTATCATACATATGAGCTCCAAATCATTGTGAGGCTACAACCTCTATATTGCAAGCCGCAACTTGCTAAGAGCACCAACTCTCTGTATTCTCTAGCACCTACTAGAAGGAAGGACCAACTCCCTAGTTTCTCTAGCACCCACTAGAAGGAAGCACCAACTCCCTAAGTGTTCTAGCACCAACCGGATGGAAGCACCAACTTCCAGTCACACAAGCACCAACTTGTATAACAGAGAATAATAGTTCTCCCTTGCACCACCCTACCACCCTTGTTTCTCTGGCTGCAACTAGATGAAAGCTACAACTCCCTGTGTTCAAGCACCCACTTGAACCTCTGAGGACTACAGTCCTCCCTAGCACCTCCCAAACTCCCTAAAATATAAATCTTTTATATTAAGACTTATTACAGTGATATAAAGTTCTTCAATGGCTTACCGGTCTCATCACTATTCTTCTACACTGCGCTTCTCTGTCTGCATCAGTGTCTTTTGCACACTCCTTGCGCTTTCTGTTCTTTTTCCTTTTATACTCTCTGCGCCATGTCCCTTCAATGCACCATTCCCCTTCCTTACGTTTCTGCTGCTGCGCTTTGCCTCCTTCTTCACACCTCAATCGCACCCAAAAACCCCCCATTTCTTCTTTGTTCAACATTCTTATAGTCTTTGTGCACCTTGTGCATGCAATATGCTTCTTTCTATTGGATCCTCTACACCACAGGGTGTTTTCTCCACTTCACTCTTCCACAGCTATCCCATCTCCTATGTGCCACGTTGTTTTTATGTTCTGCATCTTCTACTCATTGTAAGTACTCTGCCTGATCATCTTGGTAACTCTTTAGCTTCTTTGGTGGTTTCACCCATGCATCCATCATCATTGGGTGTTATATCAAGATTCCTCAACTTCTATGGTAGTTGAGACTCTTCGTCTTCTCTGTCATTGACGAGCTCATCCTCTGGCAGAAACCATCATTTGTTTCTAGCAGTTACACTGTGAAATGCAACAACAACACTCCGATCTTATTCAAATTCATCTGCACCATTGAATTGTCTTCATTGAATCTTGCGTTCATTTCTCCATTTCACACTTCAGCATTTCAGGATCCCTGTGGTAAAGATTCTGTTACTCTCCATGTCCCGATCCCTGAAACTTCAAAATAGAAGCTTTTCTCTACAACTCTACGACCATGTGACTACGAGAGGTGACCGAGCGCTTATCCATTTAGTGATTTCACGATTTCACTTTTCGACACTTCAGTGTTCCTGTGGCGATGAGTTCTTGATGCTCCATATCCCAGTATCTGAAGCTAGGAAATGGAGCTTGGTTGCACTAGCTCCGATCATTTTGGCATTTCACATTTCAGCCATTCGCAATTTTTCATGTCACGAATTCCTGTTGCGAGTTCAAGAGGTTAGGGAACCCCGTTCCTTTGACTTAGTAATCAACGAAATGATGATTTGTCATCACGTTTCCTATGGAACCAATGGTCCATATTTTGTCGTGAATTTGACACTTCACAGGCCTTCCTTGTCCCTGATTCAGGATTTTGGTGTTTCGCATTTCGCCACTTTGGGACTCTTGTGATGAAGAGTCTTGTCTCTTGATTCTTCCAACTCACGGTATCCGAAGCTCCGAAATGGAGTTGAATCAACGATTCACACCCTATATGATTCGACAGTCCAGATCTCTTCATGATTTCACACATCGTGATTTCGACATTCTTGACGTGAGAGTTCTTGACAACTCCACCTCCCAGTCTGCAAAAATCCAAAATGGAGTCAGCTCAACTTTTTGGATTTTCACACTTCACAACTTTTGGATTCCTGTCGTGAGAGTCCTTAACATCTCCAACTCCCGGTATCCAAACCTTCGGTATGGAGTCTTTGACATTTCACGATTTTTCATTTCACGACTTCGGGTTTCATGACTTCGGGACTCCTATAGTAAGAGTTCTTGACATCCCAAATCCCAGTATTTGAAATCATCCTCCTTCTTATGGGATTTTGGCGTTTCTCATTTCGCTATTTTGGGACTCCTAATGATGAATAATCTTGACTCTTCTAACTCCCAGTATCTGAAACTCCGAAATGGAGTTATTTCCCGGTCTGTGAAACTGTTTGTTTATGTGCCTATTTCAGGATTTTGGGATTCCAGAACTCCTGTGTTGAAGAGTCTCAACTCTTGACTTCTCAATTTCTTGATATCCAAAACTACAAAATGGAGTTTATGCTTCTGATCTTTCCATGACATTATCCTTGCACTATTGATCTTCCTTGCTTGCCTGTTTGTCATCAGATGAACAAGCACACTCTTGCACTCTGCATGCACCATTGCAATTTCTCTTCTAAGTAGCTTACGTTGTCCCTACTTTTCCATCGCTGCATACTCTAATCTTGCCATCAATGACAAGCACACCTTCCTAATAAACATGCCAACAATCTCCCCATTTAGCATTGATGGAAACCCTGAACAACTGTGCTAATCTGTTTAGACCTCCAACTGTAGCATTCGGTTCGAACCACTCCATTTCTCCCCCTTTGACATCAATGTCAAAGAAAACATGCTCCCCGTGAGTTTTTGCAGTATTTTCAGGAGGTATCAGATATTCAATCAATACAAAACTCCCCATAATAGGAATTACTCTCTTAGGTGTGAGACTGGATGACACCCATCTTCTGTCGGAGATATTCAAATGGTCTCTTAGCTAGGGTTTTTGTAAAGATGTATGCAATTTGTTATGTGGTTGGAATGTAATGGACTTGAACAACCTAATTTTTTACCTGTTCTCTCAGAAAATGATATTTTATGGGAATATGCTTGGTCTTGGAGTGGAGTACAGGATTCTTAGACACACTGATGGCACTAGTGTTATCACAATGAATTGAAATCAGTGATGCATAGTTTACCTCCAAGTCTGCAAGTGTCTGAATCATCCATAATACCTAAGTGAAACAGGTAGCAACAAAAATGTACTCTGCTTATGTAGTCGATAAAGAAATGGAACTTTGATTTTTACTAATCCATGCTACTACTGAGTCACCCAAGAAGAATTCTCCTCCATTGGTTCTTTTTCTCTCATCAACACAGTTTTCCCAATCTGCATTTGAATAAGCGGTTAACTGAAAATTCTGATTTCTGGGATACCACAGACCATAATTCATTGTTTCTTTCAAATACCTGAATATCCTTTTGACAGCTAGCAAATGACTCTGTTTAGGTGTAGACTGATATCTTCCTACCATTCCAACAACATGCATTAGGTCTGGGCGAGATGTTGTGATGTACAACATGCTTCCTATCATTGACCTATATGAACTTTAATTAACATTAGGTGAGTCATCATCCTTGCTTAATTTGCATCCAGTTATCATAGGTGTGCCCATAGGTTTAGAATCTTCCATTTGAAACCTTTTCAACATTTCTCTTAGATATTTTTCTTGAGAAATGAACATCCCTTCAAACCTTTGAGTACTTTGCAGACCAAGAAAAAATGACAGTTCACCTATCATAGACATTTCAAACTCAGACTCCATGGCAGAAGCAAACCATTTTACCAATGAATCCTTATTACATCCGAAGATGATGTCATCTACATAGACCAACACAATGAGAAAATCATCACCCTCTATTTTGATATACAGATTGTTGTCAACTCTTCCTCTCTTGAACCCTTTGTCTTTGAGATATGTGTCCAGTCTATGATACCAGGCACGAGGAGCTTGTTTTAACCCATATAAATATTTCTTCATATTTCATACTAAGTCGGGGTTATCAGAAAGTTCGAAATCCTCTGGTTGTTCCATATAGACTTCTTCATTTAAATCTCCATTTAGAAAAGATGAGTTGTGGTGAAGGACCCCCTGCCATCGAGCCGATATCCGCTCAGGGTCTTCACTACAACCATGCCAAGGGTTAATTCAACCCCTTTTGTCCCATCCATAAAGGACTTTGGGTTTCACGATTTCACGATTTCTGTTGTCGATTTTCTAGCCCTTTAGTCCACCGGAACCCAAAATGCCAAACCGCCGAAATCCTGGCTACGTCCTCCTCCATGACTGTATCACATTTCATGACTTTAGGAGTTTAAAAACAAACAATCCCAACCTCTTTTCTTCAAAAATATTGAAATTCCAAACCTCGATTTGTTCAGCAAACGCTGGCTTCCCAACGAGACTTTTTACGATTTCGATCTTTCGGACTTCGCGATTTTGGGAATCCAGATGCAAGACATCCGACTCCTCGACCTATAAAACCCTGAAACAATCACCAAGGTTTGACTCCGCCTATTGACGAAGACACACCACCTATCCACTCCACTATCTTCTATCTTCAACGTGGACTCTTGTCACCTACCACATTTCCCATCTTTCGGGACTTGAACAACCCTTCGATAGCCCTCATTATTTCGGGCCTCTGGGTACCGGGAGTTCAAAACTCTTGATCCCAAAAAACATATCACCGCAATCCCTGAATTCTTGAACCACAAAACACCGAACTGTCAAAATTCACCTTCACAAATATTTCACGTTTCGCAACTTCGGGGTTTTGATGTGAAGTGTCTCGAATCCTTGTCAATGAGAATGCCGAAACCCCGATCCCCGAAATGTCGAAATGCCACTTCAAGGATATTTTGGGTTTCGCAACTCCAGGATTTTCAACACAAAGGCCCCTGGCTCCTTGTCATCAGGATTTCTGGTGTTTCAAATATCGAATTTCCACACTTAACAATCCTTTTCGTTGATTAGGGAGTTAGAGTGACCAAAGGATTTGGCTTGCACTCTGGACTTACAAACCCCGATTTGCCGAAATGATTTGACAGCTCAAATGACCATGATCAATGGTTCACGTTGATCCCTGAAACCAACATAATGAGTTCATCCAACCCTTATCCACTCTACAACTATTCTAGATCCTACGGTCCCTGTGACTTCGAGAGTTCTGCTTGGAGAATTCTGACCGCTCATTTCCTCCTTGACAACTTCTGCGAAATGAACCATTGTTCTCCCACTGGGAACTTAGCTTCTGCGTGATGTATTCAATCCCTATCTTCCTTTTATTACTTTCAAAGGTGCTAACCCTCCTGAGCTTTCACTTGCGAATTCAAGCCTTCCAAGAAAGGGCCTCTGCTTGCACTCCTTGTGGCAATCCTTCAAATACTTCTGCATATTTGATTTCTTGACTTTGTGCACTTTCTGCAACAACAGTCCTTCACCTTTCAACCTTAATTGATAACTTCTAAGGTAATTACTAGCCTGCGCATGCCTTGCATGGCTCTTGTGATACTCCTACACTTTTGTTGGAATGAGAACAACGGCATCCCTCCTGAGCTTCAGAGATAAACGTTGAACCTTTGTCAATGCACTCCTTTCGGACGTTTCAGTGCACTCCTTGCAGGAAATTCTTTCTTAGGAAGAGAAACAATTGAAACATATTCTCTTTCTTCCCTCAGAAATCAAACATTCAATATTAAATCATACATTCAACTCAATATCAAAGTAAATGCATAACAAAGAGAATAAAACAACTATCAGCATACCATTCAGTATGTATGCACAAAAAACATCATAATACCATGAGTCTAATTCAAAGCTTCATATATTAATTCAAAGCTTTTGTACATGGGTTCTTCTCTACAAATTTATGCTATATCTCTCCAGCCTCTTCTACTCTGCTAATGATACACTCTAATGATATAATGATACAAAGATGAGGGTGTCTATACCCGTTTTCCCTCCTACTCTCTAAACTGTCTAATCTGTTAATTCAAACCTACCTACTTTCATTAACTGGCTTAAGTGCCTTTTACAAATGACAGATGAGAGCAACCTCTCCCGATCTGTCTTACAATCTCCAGGATATAAATGCAAGGTACAACTTGTAGCTATTACATTAATATCCACTCCTTTAAACTTTCAAAACATTTCAAAACATGAAAAATGTGTCTTGTGCTTTCCAGCTGTCTTTCGTGTCCACGCTCACTTGATTGCTTACAATGCTCTTGCATCATACTACCTCGCTTAAATTTTTTCATGAACTCTTGTTCATGAGCTCTTGCACGGTCTTTCCATGCTTCATCTTCCCAGCTGGCATCTTCAACTGGATGTCCCTTCCACTTGAACAGGTATTCAAAATACTCCTTCCTCCTAGTATTTTTGTTGACTCTCTTGTCAATTATGCTTTCTATCTGCGGCTTTTCAGCTACAGTCCTTTTCTTTGTCCATTGAACCTCTATCTGTTCATCCTCTACTCCTACTTCTCCAAATCTGTAAGGGTACAAATCCACAACATTAAATATCGGTGATATTTTGATCCCATCGGGTAATTCAATCTCATATGCGTTTGCCCCAAATTTCTTCATGACCTTGCATGGCCCAATATTTTTCATTTTCAATTTGTTATATGTTTCCCTTGGGAATCTATCCTTCCTTAGATGTGCAAGAATCATATCACCAACTTCAAATTGAAGTTCTTTCCTGTGTTGATCTGCTCTGCGCTTGTACTCTTGACTCGAACTCTGCAATCGTTCCTTAATTCAGCTGTGAAGCTCCTTTATCTTTTCAGCAAAGTCTTCTACACTAGCACTTGTAATTTCAGCTTGTTCTGAATCTTTTAATTCAGATACTCTTATTAGCTGCATTCCATATACAATTTGGAATGGACTCTGCCCTGTGCTTCTATTGATTGAATCATTGTAATCAAGTTCCACCTGTGGCAGAATGTGATCCCATTGACTGTGGTGTTCAGTCACTAGGATTCTCAACAAATCCCCCAAGCTTTTGTTCACAACTTCTATTTTTCCATCTATTTGAGGATGATACGCTGAGATAAATGAAAAACTTGTCCCCATCTTCTTCCATAAAGTCCTTCAGAAATGTCCCACAAACTTGGTATCTCGATCAGAGACAATACTCCTTGGCAAGCCGTGAAGTCTAGCGACTTCTTTGAAAAACAGGTTCACAATATGAGTTACGTCACTGGTTTTCTGGCATGGTATGAAATGTTCCATCTTGGAAAATCTGTCGACTACCACAAAGATTGAATCAAATCCTCTTGTGTCCTTGGCATCCCCAATACAAAATCCATGCTCACTGCATCCCATGGCCTCTCAAGTATGGGTAATGGTTGGTATAACCCTATGTTTTTCCTTTTCCCTTTTGTGTGCTGACAAATTCTACATCTGTCCACAAATTTCTTAACATATGTTCTCATCCCTAGCCAAAATTATGAGCCATTCAACTTTGAGAACGTTTTATCATGACCAAAGTGTCTGACCAATCCTCTATTGTGTTTTTCCTTCAGTAAATTCTCCCTCATTGAGAATTTTGGAATACATAGCTGATTGCCCCTAAACAATAATCCATCCTGGATCATATACTCGGTCCACTAGCTTCTATCCCTGAGAATTGAATTCTCAAATGCCTCATATGCTTCCTTAAAATTTGGATCATCCCTATACATTTCTTTGAGGTTATCAAAACCCAAGGTTTTGACTCTAAATTCCTTTTCTTCATTCAGTTTCTCGCTAAAGTATGCGACTGACCTGTCATCTTGGCTCAAGACCACTCCAATTGCAAACCCAGTTGTGTCACACTTGACCTGGAATGTCTTGCTAAAATCTGGCAACACCAATATTGGCTGCTCAATGATCTTGTTCTTCAGTAGATTGAAACTCTTCTCTGCTTCCTCTATCAAGTGAAAAGATTTGTGTCTTTTCTTCACCATATCCATCATTGGTGCGCTAATCCCACTAAAATTTTGAATGAATTTCTTGTAGAAACTAGCTAAACCATGGAATCTTCGAACTTCAAACACACTTTTCGGCGATGGCCAATTTTTAATTGCATTTACCTTATCCGTATCCATTTTCAGCTCATTTGCAGAGATAACAAAACCCAAATAAATGAGTTTTGTCCTCATAAATGTTGATTTCTTCATATTTATCAACAATTTATCTTGTTGCAATCTCCTCATCACTGTATCTAAATGCTTCAAGTGCTCTGCTTCTGTCTTGCTAAAAATTAATATATCATCAAGATATACAATGACGAAATTCCCTATGAACTTTTTCAAGAATTCATTCATCAATATCATGAAAGTATTGGGCACATTTTTTAAGCCAAATGGCATGACAAGCCATTCATATAGCCCTTCATTTGTCTTGAATGTTGTCTTCCATTCATCACCTTCTCTCATGCGAATTTGATGATATTTTCTTTTAAAATCAATCTTTGAAAAAAATCTTGCTCCACTCAAGCAATCCATCAAATCATCCATCCTTGGTAATGGAAATCTATATCTGATGATATTCTTGTTGATTTCCCTTGAGTCTATACACATTCTCCAGCCTCTATCTTTCTTTGGGCTGATTATTGTCGGAACAACACATGGACTCAAGATTTCTCGAATCAATCCTTTGTCCATTAAATCCTAGACTTGTCTCTTGACTTCTTCATTCTCCTGCAACATTAACCTGTACATGTCTTTGTTTGGTAAACTGGCTCCAGGTATAAGATCAATGTGATGACTTATACTCCTGATCGGTGGCAACGAACAAGGTAGTTCGTCCACTACTATATCAACAAACTCTTCTAGTAACTTCTAGATTTCCTCCGGTAAATCATCTACTCTTGTACTGGTTAAAACAATTCTAGGCTTCCCGACCACAATAAATTGTGTGTCTTCCTTCTTCTTAACCTCCATAAGAAGTTCCTTCCCACTCATGAGAAGTACAGTGTTTCTTACCTCTGGTTTTACTTCTTTATCCTTAATCTACAACAACATGTGAGTTCTCCCATTTTTCTCTAGGGTGTATGTGTTCTTTCTCCCATCATGAATCACATTCCTGTCATATTGCTATGGTCTACCCAACAATAGACGACAAACATCCATGGGAATGAAATCACATAATATTTCATCCTTATATCCTCCTATTTTAAATTCAACTAAACACTATTTAGTGACATTTACCTGATGTCCTTTTTGTAACCACGAAACTCTGTATGGGCTTGGATGTACAATAGTCTCTAGCTTCATTTTCTCTACCATATCTATAGAAACAATATTGTATGTGATACCACTGTCCACTATGACTTTGCATACCCTGTCCTTGGTCTTGCAAGTAGTCCAAAACAGACTGTTTCATTGGGCTGGGTTCTCTGCCTCCTTCTCTGGCTTCAAGAGAACTTTCTTCATCATCAAATTGGTATGGAAGATTGCAAACTAGTTATCACTCCCATGCAAACCAGTTGCAAGTTGAGAAAAGATGATGATTTGAAGTCTACAGATCAAAGGCAATACATGTCAATGATTGGCAACCTACTATATGTGACAACATCCAGACTAGATGTAATGCAGGAAATTGGACAGGTGGCATGATTTCAAGAAGCACCAAAGGAATCACATGTATTAGCAGTGAAGAGGATTTTTAGATATCTCAAAGGAACATAAGAGGTTGGATTATGGTATCCAAAAGGAAAGGATCTATCACTTATTGCCTACACAGATGAATATTGGGTAGGTTGTATTGATGATCGATGAAGCACCATTGGAGCAACATTATACTTGGGTGAGTGTTTAGTATCATGGCTAAGCAAGGAACAATCATCAGTATCCTTATCTACAACTGAGGCATAGTACATTTTAGAAGCATCATGTTTAACACAGGTTCTTTGGATGAAACAAACTCTGACAGATATACAGGTTGTGTATGATGAGCCCATTCCAATATATTGAGATAATACAAGCACCATCAGTATCTTAAAGAATCTAGTGATGCACTCCAAGACAAAGCACATTCCACTCAAGTATCACTTTTTATGGGAACAGGTTCCATAAAAGAACATCAGAGTTGAGTATGTGGGAACAAAAGAACAAGTGGTAGACATCTTTACAAAACCACTTCCATGGGAAGAATTTGAGTATCTTCGCCAAGACTCTAAGTTATTTCTACTCCAAAATGAATTATTTTGAATTCTTGTCTTATATTTCTTATATGTACACGAGGAAGCACCATAAGAAGACCATTCAGTCAGGGGGAGCAACCCCATATGGAAAGATACCTTTGTCATTGACGACAAAAGGGGAGAGATTTATTAGATGCACAGGACAAAGGCATGGTTCCAGGGGGAGAATATTTATTAGATGCAGAGGACAGAAGCATGGTTCCATAGGGATCATGAGTGATATGATTTCAGTATTGCATCAGAGTGTTTCCATCAATGCCAAAGGGGGAGATTGTTTATTAAGGTTGGTTGTCATTGATGTCAACCCTTGAAGAAATCCCCATAGCACAAAGGTTGGGTAATGGACCCAAGATTGTTTGATGTAACGATGACCTGTTACTATCTTTTCATGGTTGATAATAAGTAGAAATGGATGAAATCCAAAGTGGTCCCCTTACGGTGAAATTCCTCATGGGAAGAGGCTTTGCTGATTGAGTTATCCTAGAAGTATGGTTAGAGAACCCATTCTTATTTGTGGAATAATGAGATGAAGGTAAGTGAATTTTTCATTGAAACTATCCTATATGAATAGTTCTTTTCATTCCATTTCCAGTGGTATGTGGAATGTCACATAACTCCTCACGGTTAGAGAGTCATGGCCGGGAGAAGTTGGAGAACCTAGGATTGGATAATGGACCAAAGTTTGTTTGATGGATAATGGTATGTGTTTTGATATATTTGTAGGTAATACTATTCTATATGGATGGTACATGTCATTCCATTTCTGGTGGTATGTGGAATGTCACATAACTTCTCACAGTTTGAGAGTTATGGCCTTACGAAGTTGGAGAACCCTCTTATGTCATCTAGAAGCCCCAAAAGGTCAAAGTAGTCAAAGTGGTTTAAGATATTTTAGAAGGTAAATAATAAATTGAATTAATGAGTGTACTATAATTCAAAGTGAATACAAAATAAATTATTTAAATAATAAATTTAATGGAGAAATTAGAAGTGGGTTAACCCTAAAATAAGGAAAGTGGGCAAGGTGACCTAGAAGATGTTTTTAAGGAAGCTACTTGGAGAGTATAAATAAGAGGCAAGGATCTCTCATTTTAGAAACACTTGAGAATATTGAATACATATAGGTGTATGAGGTAACCAAAGGATATCTAAGCCAAATTTCTGAGGGAAGGTGAAGAAAATAAGGCCGGAATTCAAGGAAGGATAAATTCTTTTGATGATGCTTTCTAAGGTATGTTATTTACAGGTCATCTCACCATTTTCACAATAACTTTGTTTATAAAATGATTCAAACTATGAAATTTCTATTCCATTGAGGAAAAATATCCAAGTATCTATGGTAAAAAATTCATCTCGTGATTCATTTTATTTTTGGAGTCACACTCTGTGGAAAATAGGGTTTGTGGTTAGTCCTGAAACTAGTAAAAAACATGTGTTTTGGGTAAAAATGTCATAAATTATTCATAACAGATCCAAATTCATTAAGATAAAATGTGTTGGTTAGATTATAGTCTTTAGTATTCTCTGTAACATTTTCAGATCGATTCAACAAATATTCCATGTGGGGCACACTCTACAAGGTCGCTCTCTAAAATAAGCCAAAATTCAGCAAGGTATGCCATTTTTTCTATAACTACTTTTACGAGAGGTTCCAAGTAGTGAAACCTGGAGGAATTGCATAAAACACATTGAAGAAAAGTTTGTATCATTTTCATATATTTATTCATTACAAGTACAAAGTTATGATTATTTCAAGTTAGGGTTGTTGGCTAATCCAAAACTAGTCATGTGAGACTAAAGAAAAGTTTGATGTAAATGCTAGTCTCTTGCTGTTAAAAGTTAAGCAAGGTTTCTAGGTATGTGAATATATACACCAGGTCTATTACAGAGTTATAAATCATATTTGGATGATGAAATTGATGGGGGATTTTGGTTGAGGTACAAGTTTGGTACATGGTTGAGACAAGTAGTTGATGAGTTTGCACATACATGAGATGTATAGTTGATGATGTTGGTACATATTGATGAGTCATAGTTGATGCGTAGTTGACACATGATTGGTACATACTTGATACATGGTTGGTTGCACTTGTTTATGGTATAGGTTGATTACAGATTGTTTGGTACAGGTTGGTGCATGGTTGATGCACTTGTTTATGGTACATGTTGATTACAGGTTGAGGTATAGTTTGAGACATGGTTGATGCATGGTTCAAGTTTATTGGTATAGGTTTACAACGGTATATATTACAGTGATAGTGTGACAGTGGTTCCATCATTCTACTTCAACTTCAGGGTGGTTGGACGGGGCAAGGACAAGTGGTTGTAGCCACCTTCCGGTTGTAGCTAGAGAACATAGGTGGTTGTAGCCTCCTTCTAGTTGTAGCCAGAGAATTGGGGAGTTGGAGATTCCCTCAAGTTATAGCCTGAGAAACTAGGGGGTTGGAGACTCCTTCCAGTTGCAGCTGGAAAAGAAAGGAATTTGGTGCTTCCAATGAATGTAATTCTTCAAGACATATAATAAAAACCATTCATGGTTTTCTCTTGATTTGGGTTTCCACGTAAAACACTGGTGTACTGTGTATGTGTGTGATTTTTCATTTCTTATTTTTCATTATTGGATAATAATTCTATATTGATATAAAACTTGGATTATTTGAAGAAAATGGATTATAATTACACAATTACTGATTCACCCCCCCTCTCAGTAATCCAACAAGAGAGGGTGGGTGGGTATGGGGTAGAGAGATAGAGGGAGGG
>JASDQU010334611.1:2344-12699 GCA_032191745.1 Picea mariana
ATGTATTAATGTATATGGTTGAATGTCCCACAAACTATGTCTGCATTTCCGAATCGGGAAGGAATGCGCTTCTGTGGGAAAATTTGACTCTGTTGTGTGTGGTTCAAATTTTAATACTTCTGTTATGTAAAAGAGTTACTTACCCATTATGGGATTTTCATCTTTGAGTCTGAGTGATTTCCGTTAATACTTTCCTTGCGTTCCTTGTATTCATACAACATTGTATAAAATGGAAAAATCTACACTCTGTACATATATTTGGGAACACGATTTTACTCCTGGTAGTATGCACATCTGTACCCTACACGAGTTAACCCAACTCTGTGTAATTTGACAGTTAACCCTGGATAAATCGGGGCAATTTGTTTACGTTCTATGGATTCTTATGTTGGTACTCTGGGTGGTTACTAAATGTTTAACACATTTTAATTATTATTTAAATTCTAGTACTTCAAGGTATTTCTTTCAGTTACAAAACTAATGATGGGGCCATGTTTTCTTTGCGAGGGTACCCATCAGTTATTCCTGTGTCCACTCCTCCCCTTCGTACTGTGGATAGATTGTCTCTTCAATGTCGATGGGGAACCGCTTCCATGCCAACCATAAGCTAAGTACTATTCATTTGCTAAATCTTTAATATTTATTTTCATTTGATTACTTTAACACAGTTTACTAAATCTATCGATTTCCCCTTATAGGATTAATCACTTCGGAGGAAACGGATCAAGGGGATTGCCTTGCTCAAAAAGGTATTAAAGTTCCAAAGCATGGAGTTCAATTTAAAAACTCATCGGGTTCTGTTTACTAGTAGTGTAGGTTCCTCAACCTAGGGTACTCTACTGTGATAAATTTGAACTAGGGTTTCATGGATAAACTAGTTATTTGTAATTTAATTCTTTAATTGAATAAAGAGGTTGTAAAAGAACCCCATTTTTAATATGATTCAACAATTTAAACAACTGTGATAGCATGTGTTATGTAAACTATTGAATCTCTATTTTTCTATGAACCATCACATTTAGAATGTAAATTTCCTTCCATAAGGGAGGACTGTTATTCGCTTTATCTGCTTTTTATGGCACCCATACAACGAATGAAATGGCATTCTGCATGTATATATATGTACATATTAATATATCTATATGGATACGTGTAAATTTCTAGATCACCCAACAGTTCTAACATTCTTTATGCCTGGTTAAACATATACGTATATTACTATCTATACATGTATAACTCAACTTTATTTGGAATTAGAATTCACATTAGCTCTCCTATCTTTACTCAGTGAGTGAAATCAACAGACAAAGTAATTATCCTATAACCATTTCATTTTGTTAGCTAATAATCAACAAAACATTTAATAAGAGAACAAGTAGATGTACATATTTGAATAAGATGCTGGAACACAAATGGAACAGCCAACTTCCACCCAATCATAGAACGAAAAAACCAAATTACTTGCTCCGTTCACCCCCTAGCCTCACCATGAGTCCATAAGGGCGAATTGACAATGATCCTCTTTTGCTACAATCCTTCTTTCAGATCAGAAAATCCCCTTGCCTCACACTAAATAGTGTTCATAACAACAAGTGAAATCCTTTCTCCAACATACTAAGCAATGTCCTACCTCCTTCCATATGTTGTATATCACGATCATCTTGTGCCTAGGTCTTTTTCCCTCTTTGGGAATTTTCGCAGATTTAAAAATCCCTGATTTTCAGGGGCTGCTAGTGGTCAAATTCCTCATTTTCCACTTGTAAAATTCAGCCCTGAGGTAACTCAAGTTTGTTCCCCACTCATGGAGTCATGGTCAGTTGTTTTCAACCTGACTGTTCCATTTGTCCTTCAACAATTAATATATAAAAATATTTGTCTTTTACATGTGTCACAGTCAAAGAGTTAGTTGGGCAAATCAAATCTTTGCCCAACAATCACAAATAATTAATTACAAATAATCAAATTCAAAATTCGTATTTTCCATAAATGGCAATACTTTTCCAAAAATGAATTTTCCAAAAACAAAAATTTATTTCGAAGTGCACACACACTTTAATAATTAATCAGTTTTGAGGATATTACACTTAGTCATTTTCTTGAAATGCAGATGGGATGAATTACTACCCCATTTTCCTTTTTTCACATGTCTTCGGGTCCACAGGTCCACAATCCTACATTCACTAATATGCACTCTCCATTTCCCTTTTTTCACCTCATACTTAGTCATTTTTACAATTTTTATCCCCTCACCTAGCTCCTTTACCTTTGCATTCTCGTATCTTCACAAACTCTACATTTAATTTTTTAATATTATTTTCTATCCTAAGTTTCATCCCCCTTTTTCGTAGACCTACCATGTTGTGACATATGGCAATGAGGTGGATCCATCCCCTAATGACATGAGGTGGTGATGTGAACCGATTCCTTAATGATGCATGAAAATGACTTGGACCTGCAAACGGGTGGCACATGGTGATGACATGGGCATTGACTGGGTTTTGACTAGGCTATGACTGGACGCTAACTAGGCCATCAAAGTTTTAGTAATTCATGAAAATTTCCTAAGGAAGGAGAGCTACACGAAAGTATCTATAATCTCCTTTATTCCACATGAACACTATGTAAACATTTTCCTTATAAACATTAAAATCCTCATCAACACAATGCATGTGGGATTTAAAATGGTGGATTTTAATTAAGGGCTAGGATTGACTCATGAAATTGACGAATGAATTTTGAGCAACAAATTTTTGGAGGTCATAACGTGATATCCTAGTGTTGGTTTTGGACAAAATATACCTCGTTGGAAAGGTAATTGGATGAAGAAGACAATGGAATAAGTTTCAGGAACTAAATTTGGACATAATTCTCTTAGAAATTGAAAGAATAGTCAACTATATTTTCATGGTTTGCTAGTAAATTTGGTTTGGAATCTCAACTTCCCAAGGCTATAAATCGAGATCCAAAACTACGAATCACAATCAGGAACACTCGTTGGAAATATACACCATCGATCTCAAAATTGGGATCAATTCTAATCATCGATATACTTGTCCTATCATCCACCATCATTGATGACTCGACTTCATTCATAAACTTTCATCGCAGTCGAATTTCTTCTCCATTAGAGTCATATTCCACTCCGACAAGTGTACTCTGACCATGCATACTTCGATGGATCTGACATCCCTTAGAGTCAGAGGTAAAAAAATATGATTACTTTAGAGTCTCTATTTACGAGGAATTTAACCCCACCCTCCTCCTTTTCGCACTGGCTATTCATGTGGGACCCACAAACATCTATGTCTTAGATTTCATCTCACCTTCCTATCGATCTACAACTCAAATATATCTTCAGAGTCCCTTTTTGTCAGACTCAGTTAACACATCCTCTCTCTAAGCCTCTGACAACCCTCCTTCGATGAACGATTAATATTACTTATAATCTATCCGCCGATCTACGATCCATATTTATTCTCAAGGTCTCCCCATCATAGTGCCTCCACCTCGACATATGAGGCTACTCCCACCATCGGACTCCAACGACCCTTTGACGATAAATGAGTGAGATTGATTCTAGGTTGTTTATTGATATAAAATACATATCACTTCTAAGAGTCTCTCCATCGGAGTGCCTCCACCTCGGGCATCTGAGGCTACTCTGACCATCATACTCTGTAAACCCCTCTGCGTCCAATGGTCTAGATTGCTCTTGTATACACCTTGATAGATCAATGATCCTTGCTACTTCGGAGCTTTTCCCATCAGAGCCTTATTGCAACCCAATTTGGGAACACTCCCATGACCTCATCCTCCAATCGACAACCAATATGATCTCACCACACCAAATCAATGGTCCAAATCGTCTTAACCCCAAAACTTGGGTTTTTCTCAAGGTTAACAGTCCAATCTATTGATCTTTGGTATGTTGGACCCCACGACATAAAATTTTACGCTCGGTTTTGGATTTTGTATCTCTCTTCATTGCACACAAGTAGTTTAAGTTTCCCTTTTATTAATAAATCATTCTGTCGAGCATTTCCCCATGCATGTGGGATAAATAAATAATGCCCATCATATATCGATAGTGGAAAACCCACGCAAGGGTAAGATCGATGGTTAGTAAGCGATACTTTTATTTCTGGACATATCTATCACTTTCGTTGCTTTAATTGTGATGGAGTAAATTATTGGGAGGTCAGGGCGTAGAGAATCAACTTGGATCTGGTTTATAGAGGTGAAAGATAGGGTTTAAACAATAAAACTACCCCCCTCTGATGTTGTTCAAAATCCATTAATTGATTTCACTTCTAGAGTGTAGATCCTAGCATGTAGTGGGCCCTTGAAGGCTTGGTGCTATAAATGTTCCTCTTATACCAATCTGTGACGTACCCATCCATCCACAGGCTAGCCATGCTTCTATAAAACACACATCAAAAATTGATTTCTAATTCTGATAATAATTAATTTGAAAAACAACATGAAAGAATCACATGCATTAATCAATATCCATGCTACAACATAAAAGAAATGAACAATGTGCCATGCACAACAAATAACTAGAAAAAATGCACACATAAATACATATCAGAGATAATTAAATACAAAACAGAATATACATTATACATAAAACACAAAGAGCACTTATCTTTTCAAGTAAACATTCACCAACTGGTGGCAGACCAAGGACGTTCCTCCCAACCATATAAACTAGTTTTCGTTTACTCGCAACAGTAGGTCACCCCTGATCTAGGGATATGAATAAACAAGGATGGGTCCTAGGAGAAATCTAAAACACACATCAGTTGGATCACTATCTCTCAAGTTTTTCCAGCCACAGGACAATCCTATTTTGCATTTCTCTTTCCCCTTCAGTCTGCACAACCAAAAGAAATGAAACCCTTTATATTTCATGCAGTCCCTCAGGTTGTTCCATTTCTCTATAGGGCTTCAGTGCTACTGGTAAGGAAATATCCATCCTGGAAACTCCAAGGATTCTCAGTTGTGACATTTCTTTGAGAACTACCATCAATATCATGCACATAGGCATTCATTCCCTCCTAGAATGATCAATAATTATTCACATCCATCTAGCAATGGCTCTCTACCTCCAACCATTCATTTCCATACCCAACCCAAGAGCACACGAATTAGAAAGAGTGAAGAATATGAACCAAGAACAAAGAACAAAAAGAAAGAGTGTAAGATTGAATGGAGAAGAACCCCCAAAACAACCTACAAGAGATGTTTATATAATTACATGAAGTCATGAACCACATGGCCTCCCCCCCAAGAAGCTCATGTAACCAATTTTCTCAATTAAATCCAATATGACAAAATAAATTATAATAAAAAGACTTAGCCTGTTAAGCCTCCTCTCTCATGGAATCATATCCTTCTATCTCTTGTCCTTTCCCATCTTGCAACCAATAGTGTATTTTTATTGATGTATATAGAAGTATTTCATTTCCTATGCACTTTGACCACTTTTCAACTTTACCGGCTCACCAGCCTAATGTCACATTTACATAATACATTCTAGTTCATAGTGATTAAAACCTAGGTGTTGCATGCATGTTAAATCCATTTAATGAGGTGGCATGTTATAGCGTAGTAAACAAGTGACATGTGGTAGGCCCACATAGGCAAGCCCAAAGCACATACTGGTAGCTATATAGCAGGGATGGGGAAATTGTAACAATACTCCAGTACTAAACAAAAATATTTACAAGGGATAAAAGACATGTTTCAAGTAAGCATTTTATCAATAATTATTCTTTAAGGTAATCATAGGATAGATATCTTCTTTAGTTATTTAGTTATTTTTATATTTTATATTTCATCTTTTATCAAGCGAAAAGCCAAAGTTAAAATGTAGTGCATATAGATAATTAAAATCTAGAATGATTTCAATCTAACAGTCAATAATAAGGATATTCATGACATTTAACGGATGAAGAACAAGCACAATCTACCTCATCCATCCATCCAATGTTTATTGAACACGATAATATAAAATAGGACCATGCAAGAAAAACCTTAGAAAAACCTCCCAGCAAAAAAACCACAGCAGAAAAACCTCCCAGCAGAAAAACCATAACAGAAAAACCTCAGATGGAGAAAATCATTGAACACAGGGATGGAAAAAAAACTAGGAGGAATACATATCCTGAATACTTAGTGAAGTGGAAAGTTCATCCAATGGAATATGCTAGTTGGGTTACAGAACCTGATATTTTGAAGCATGGAAAAAAAATGCAGGAGCTCATGGACATGAGTCCATGAAATTTTTTAACCAGAGGAGTATGATGCAGGAGCATCGCCTTCCAAGTCAACAACACACACATGTAGGCGAATGAATGACATCTCAACAGGACCGAGTTTCAAATCAAACATTTATTTTAGATATAAATCGGTTGTTGGGATGTTTTGTAAACAACATTTTAAAATTGTAACTTGTTTGTAAAGTCATGAAGGACTGCAAGAGATTGGAGATATGGAGTGTTGAATCTATCTGGCAATAACTGGTAGTTATTGTAATAGGACAAAGTAGGTAACAACTATGAGTTTGGTAGGATAAATTTCAGACAGGACGAGAGAGCTCGTGGAGCCAGTCCTTAGATAGTTTTTTCATTGTTGTATTGTAACAAATAGACAGAATAGAGAGAATGAGATAGAGATCAGAGAGATCAGTAGAACAGAGTAGAGTAGAAGAAACACCATATAAATTTGTTTTCATGAATGAATAGAACAGACAGAGTTGTCCAAAAATCCTCAGACTGTTTTCATTTTATGTGTGATTGAATGAATATTATATTATGTATGTATGGTTTAGTTCTTTTTGTTCATGCAGGATTGTTCAAGAGATTGACTGTATCAGTTCATGACAAAATTGGATGAGTTTCAATTGTTTCTCTTTTGACACTCGTATGCAAGGTGTGCATCTCGAATGTAAGGAGCGCGTCGATTGAGTCCTAGAGTGGCTCAGAGAAGTTCAGAGAGGACAAGAGAAACTTAGACCATGTTCAAGGTGTGCACAATGTCAAGGAGTGACCAAGCTTCGAAGAACCGACACAGAGGAATACCAGGTGGGCGAGAAGAATTTCTTTCCAAGAAATCCTTCGATTTAAGTTATCAAAATCCCGAGAACATAAGGTGTGTGTGGGAGATTGAAATCCTTTTAAGGACTGAATCTCAAAAGAGATAACACTTTTCCTGAGTGTTGATGAGATCCTAGAGTCAGACTCATAGAAAGAAAATAGGTTCGAAACCTTTGAAGTTTGATAAATATTCCAAGCGGGGAGATATCAGAGGATCGGGAGGAGGAGCAACTGTGATCGTTGGATCACAGTGAAAAGGATCAACAATCATCGGATCAGAGGAAGGTGCAAGAGCCTTAACACTTCACAGAACATAGGAGAGAGAACCTATCACAGTTCAACTTTGAGGTTCCCAAAGTTCGAAGAGCCGAAACCGCGAAGTAGAATCTCAGTCGTTCAATCATAGAAACAGATGTAAGCCATCAGATTGTTCAGGGCAAGGATCAAGCGTTGAATCATCAGAAAGGATCTGGATCGTCAAATACTGTGAAGTCTGAGAGGAAGCAAGTTTGAAACTTGAAACACCCGAAGCGCGGAGTGTCGAAGGGATGGAGCGAATCTAGATCGTTGATCCAAGAGGATACGTGTTGATAGGTCGAAAGATCCAGGGGAAGTCAGAGCTTAAAGAGTTGAAACATCTGAAGCTCGAATACCCGAAGAGACAAGAGTCATCGATCTGTGAGGAAACACTTGGCAATAGATCTCGAGCTCCAGGGAAGTTGAAGTGGGTTTTTTCAGTTTGAGAATTGAAATCGCCGGAGTGCGAAGACCCGAAGACCCAAAGTAAGATATGGATTGTGAGATCTAAGGGAGACATGGCATGAATCCGTGAAATCTGAGTAAAGTCCCGAAGTAATCCTCGATCATTGGATTAGGAGGACACACGTCAAGGGATCACAACCTTCAGATAAAAGCGTTTGGGAAAAGGTGAAGTTTGAGATTTGAGATCTCAAAAGTTGACGCAGTGAATCACCCTCTGCCTCGGCAAAGGCCTCTGCGCTGACCTCCCGATCTTTCAGGATCGTTCTAATTTGTTCTCTCGAGCTAAAGTGGCTCCTTCGATTCTCTACTGGAATCTCTGTTAAAATTGACCCACAGGTCCTGCTCTTTTGCCTCGTGGTTTTCTGCACTCCGACCGCTGCCTTTTCCTCAATAGAAAAGATATCTTTTTCAGGGTTCGAGGTTTCCTGATCCCCAATGTCAAGAGTTCTCTATTCTCTTGAATCCCCGATCTCCTATTTACCGACTTCCCGATATGGATTTTTTCGCCTTAGCCCTTCCTGGCTATGCCCTAGTCCATGTGACCAGTTCTCATAAGACCGTGGCCTTATCTTTCTTTCAGGGTTTTGGGCTTCGAAATCCCGATGTTCTCTAACGTCACTTAGCCCTCTGGGCTAGACTCGTGGTCCATGCGACCTTGCCTTATATGACCATAGTCATACCTCTTTTCCTGGATTCGGGGTTTCGAATGTCGAAATGTATTGGATCTCTTGTCCACGGAATCCCCGATCTCTCGAACCCCGATTTCCTGATAGATGACTTTTCCTTTCGGGAAATTTCCCGAATGCTTTGATCTCCTCCATGTGTCCTCCTATGATGGACGGTTCTTGTCGCTTCACAATTTCGGGGTTTTTGATGCTGAAACGCTCCGACTTCTCGTCCTCGGAATTCCCGAAATGCCGAATTCCAAAATTCCGATGGACTCCTCCTTTTCCGGACTTTTCCCGAAAGCCCGGATTACTGCCATGCGTCCTCCTAGAGATGGAGGACCCTGATCGCTTCTCACGATTCTGAGACTTCAAATGCTCCAGGTGTCTCGTCTTCAGGATTCATGAAATGTCGAATCCCGATATACCAGTTGGACTTTTCTATTGGGATTTTTCCCGAAGGCCTCGATCATTTCCACGCATCCCCTCAAGATGGACGGTCCTGATTTACTCTCGGGATTTTGCAACTTCAAATCCTGAAGTGTCCCGGCATCTTTTCCTTGGAACTCTAGAAATGACGATGGGCTCCCAATCTGTAACATGTATCCCAATCGATGGACAGTCCTGATTAAATCTTGAGATTTCGTGACTTGCGATGCCCTGATGACACAATTTCTCTGTCAACTCAAAACCCCGGTGGCCAATGGGTTCTCGATTTCCGCCACGTGTCTCAATAGATGGACGACCCAGATTGATTCTGATATTTTCACCATGGATATTCCCGATCTCTTGTCATCATGATTCCTAATTTCACGAACGCCAAAATCCCAATGGCCACACCTCTCGTCGGGACTTTTCTCCTTTGCTTACGAGGGTTTAAACCTCGAGCAACTTCTGTCTGATCCAACAGTTCACGTAGTTTCAACACTTCTTGATGAAGTGTCTCCACCGTCCGTTCCACCAATATTCTACGCACACCCCAGAGATTAAACTCCGCGCGTCTTCACCCGATCCAGCAGTTGACGGGTATCTGAATGAGATCCGATGACTCACGATCTCCTCTTCTGTGCGCTCTTTCTGCTGCTCCCTGGACATAGAAACTTCAATGGTCTAGAATCTATCGGCTCACCCAACGATAGTTGTGCTCCCTTCTGAGCTTTGGCGCTTTCTCCCGATGCTTGGAAGATTTTCTCCAAGACTAGAGGCTTTGACCTCTGTCTTCCCTCTGAGTACTCCACAACTCTATTCCTCCTGAGATTCTTCTCTCAAATCCTCAAAGGATTTTGACGTCTGCGCTCCTGCAGAGTCTTTGGACATGAAAGTGATATCCTTCTTGAGATTTATTCTCGCCCAGACCTCTCAAAAATTCAGTCCTTTTGTTCCTTTCTCCCTCGGATGGAGAATATTGGATGCCCTCCTGGCTATCCTTCACTCAAGCAACCTATTGCTGAGTCTGCAGGGTGTTCAACAACCTTGTGAAGATCCCTAAATGAACTCTTCCTTTAAATTCCAGAACTTGATAGATTTCTCGTCTTCTTTGTGCCAACCTGCACACTGTTTCAATGCCCTCCTGGCAAAGTGTCTTCTCATAGAACATCCAACAATTCTGTACACCTATGCACCTACTCAATGCCCACTTGGCAGAGCTCTCAGAATCCTCAGTGATTCTGGTTCTCCTCGAACTCACAAAAGAGTTCTTCTAAATGCATCCCGATGCATATGCTCAATGCCCACTTGGCAGAGCTCTACAGAACTCCTCAGAGATTATGTCTGCAACTATGTTTCCATATACAACCCTGCCTCCAAGGTATTCAACAACCTTGAGGTC
>JASDQU010334614.1:0-12699 GCA_032191745.1 Picea mariana
TCAAAAAGAGGATAAAAGAAAGGGGATAGGGGGAAAGAAGGGGATGGGATATGAGGTATTGTTATGCTGCCAAAATTGCAAACTGGAGGGATTGCTTGTGAGGAGTTGGGGAATTTCTCAGCTGACTTGAGTGGTAGCTTAGCCTTGGAGGTGAGCTGGGAAGCTAGGTACTATCTGGATTGTGTGTGGCCCCTTTGTGGCTCAGGGGGCTAAGGAGGAAGCAGAGTACCCCTAGCGTTTGGCTGGGAGGTACCGGTGTAGTCTCTACAGTCGGTGAGCAGGTGCGGCACAGAGCACAGGAGTCATTGCGGCAAGTAACAAGGCAACGATATGCTCATGTACTTAGTAGAGTAGAATGCTTAGTTATTCACTGTTGAGATTATGATTGTATGGTAGTAAGATGTTATTTCCTAATCCTCTAAACTCTGCAAAAAAAAGGGGGGGTAATTTATGAAGATCAGCGTTAGCAATCAGTTCTGGAATCTCATCGAATCTGTTCTTGTAAACTGCGTAAGGATATTTCATTTTTTTATTTATTTTGGTACAGTTTAGGGTTGGTAAATGGTTTTGGGGTTTATGGCTATTTCGTTTCCGTTGTATATGGTTCAGTCATGGTTTTGGTGAATTGATTTGTGGTTTATGGCTATTTTGTTTCCATTGTATATGGTTCAGTCATGGTTTGGTAAATTGGTTTGGGGGTTTATGGCTATTTCGTTTTCATTGTATATTGTACAGTCATTTCGTTTTTGTAAATCATCTTGTTTTTGGGAAGTCAAGTCTGAATACACATTCCCGACAATCCTGGAGCGATATCTTTTCCTGGTGAATTAGTCGCCGAGTTGAAGAGTTACATCTGTGAATCGTTGGGCTAACTGCCTCTATCTGCTTTAAATTTCTGGGTAGTTAGTTATTCATGTCTGCGTTTTCATCAAACCTTAAATTATCAATTTCTGGGCAATGGCTTATTACATACTGCGTTTTCATCAATGTCGGGGTAGTAGGTATTGCATGTCTACATTTTTTTAATTTGGTGGGCATTTATATTTTGATTAGGGAAGAGGGTTTAGTCTTTTCCCTTCTTCAGTTGGTTTCTCCGTCTCGAACGGGCTCTAGCGACCACCTGGTATGGCCTTCACTGCTCGACCAGTGTAGCGTGTTGGACAGCGACGCCCTTCGCCAGTTGTTAGTTGCCTGGACTATTCCTTCGTATGGTTGGGTATTGTGGAGCATCCTTACCAGGTTAACGCGTATACCAATGCTATCATTTCCCTTGACACGTATCCGGGATTGACAAACACGTTATTGGTTCTAGTTTCCATGTGTGGTTGCCTGCTTCCAGTTATGCGTGCCCTGGGCAGCTGCACATAGAGTCATTGTGTGTGTATTCTTATCAGTTCTGAGTTTTAATTATTTCCCTCTAAAAAAAAAATACCCTAATACCATTTGGAATTTTGCAACAGAAACCAACAAGTATAACACTACTTACCCAATGACTTCCTATGAAAAAGAATCAAAATTTTCAAGAGAAATTATTTCAAATATATTTTATGAAAATTATTGTTTCTATAAATTTTTAATATGTATCTAGTTTTTTTTTTATGTATTGTTACTTCTATGAAAAGTGTGAATGACACATACAAAGAAGAAAAGTATTAATTACCAAGTTAAATTCATTTTTCTTATAGATTGGTTCGAACAGACACACAAAGAAATACATTTTGTCTATCATTACTTGTGTGAACACTACAAAATGATAGGTATAAAAGAAAACTGATGAAAACAAATTCTATTATAGAGAGAAATTTATTAGTTTCTTGAATCTCATATTCTTGAAGCGATATCGTATAGTAATGTAGAATGTAAAAATACACACATGTATGCTTTAAAATTTTAAATGAACTGAGCAGTGAAATAACAAGGCATGTGAAAGGGTGTAGTGAAATATGCCCATGAATAGGACTTTGTTACAGGTATCGACCTGAAGCAAAGAAATCAAGTTAATAATTTGGGCTTTTGCAAGTTGTAACTAGATTAGTGTAGGTAGCATAATGATCAAGTTTACTATGTGTATCATAAATGCTATGAGAAATTTGAGATGGTAGATACACCAAGAGTATTAAACCAAGGTGATTTTCTTATATATAAACTTGAAAAGACACATAGACGAACCTAGTCTGGGTAACATCATGTCTACGAGGAGTAGGCAACAATAGACAGACAAAAAGCATAAAACCAACATTATTTGTGTATACATCTAATCTAGAATAGAAAGTTATAGAAAAATGCATAATGTAAGTTGTTGTTCTATTGTAGCAATATTGAAATTACATTCTATATTCTTGATATCAATAGAGAATCGAATGTAAGGTACCATATCTATTATTATAGCAGAAAATAAAAATACTGGTAAGGTACCTTATCTATTATGTGTGGATTACTGGTAATGATTGGGTACTTAGATCGTCATCTCATTGCAGGATAAGTGAGGTAAATGTGATACTGATTATTATTTTATGGTGTATTGTTAATGTAATGTCCTTGAATTAAGCACATTGACATTAATGTAATGAAATGTAAAGAATGACTATGTAATGGAACATTAGAGAATGTCAATGGTTGTAATGTAATGTTAAGGTCATGTAATGTCATGATTCATGCTAGAAACTATAGTACTTCTAATTGAATGCTAACATTGTCCATGGTAGTGATAAGGTAGTGTGATATTCGGGTTAATGCTAATACCCATGGCAGGGTTAAGGCTAATGTGGTCACTACCTTATGATAACGATAATGTATCGGTTTTGGATAGCATAAGGGGGAGGGTGATTGTCCTTGTAGGTGGTTATGATGTTGTAAATTGTAAGGTGGGAGGTTGTGGTGGCGGTTTTGAAGGTTTATTATCCTTAATCAGTTAAATGGTAATTCTTGAGACAGAACCATGAGTCATTATGATGTATTAATTAGGGCTATAATTTATTTACATGTATTATTTAAGGCAGGGTTGGTAATTCGTCGTTAATGGAAGTCAAATGGTGTAATTGGTTTGTATTTGTTGTCGGAGTCCTTCTGACTTGCGTCTCCCGTAGAAGTCATGGTGGTCCTTGATTTGGTAGTACTTGGTTGTCTTGCATTGCACGGTCTGCTGGTGTTGGGCGAGATATAGACACCCCCTTGTAGCCTTAGTGTCTATGTCTGTGTGTGTGATCCTTATCTGTAAAGAATCCAGTTTCGTATCAAGAGTCTCGGGCCCTTTAAAGGCAGGGTTTCCACTCTTGCGACACACCTGACAGAGATTACTAGTTTATGCCTGAGCAGTCGGCCAGGAGCCTACCTGACCTTCTCTCTCTCCAGAGAAGAGGACTAAGATTAAATGCCCTACTTTCCTGTGCAGAAATAGTAAGATCTACTACCATGGATTCTTCCCTCTGTGTTCGTACTGGGCACAACCCAGTAAGTCATTAGATGTTTGCATTGTGTGCCTTATGTCCTTGGACGTTTATTGTTGCAGTTACTTGTAGTGCGCCTTATGTCTTGGGTCGTTCATTTCTTGCAGCTCTTGTTGTGTGTCATGTCTTCTTGTTGTGATCATCATGGTTGTGTCTTGTTAGTCATCGGGTGGTGACGTAGAGTCACGTGTGTCCGTTTCCTTTCTACGCGCACGCACACACTTTATAAAAAAAAAAAAAATTGCGCCGGTATCAGAGTCATTGTCATAACAAGGAGGGTTCTTACAAATGAGGCTAATGTATTTCATATGTTAATCATGCAGATACGTGAGAGGAGAGAGAAATATTAGCAACAGGAGAAGAGGATGAACCTGTACAATGTTGTACATGAATGGGAGGCGAAGGATAGGGAGAGGGATTTGTACCTTCTCCCTATTACTACAATGAATCATGTTCTCTTGAGGGATGTAGGCCTCCTTAATTACTATGACAAGGATACATCCCTTAAGGAGCACTCTAGTTTGTTATTGCATCTGATCCATCAATGGGATGTCCATCAACATGCTTTCTGTCTGGGTCTGGATCAGTGGTACCATCCCACTTAGGAGGATAATTACTTTATCACTGGGATATCTAGGAGAGGGGAGTATTTTCCCAAGTTTCCAGATGTCCCAGTAGGTGCTTCTGCTTAGATTCAACTCATGTACTCTTAGCAATATATTGGGGTTTAGGTACTATCCCTGGCTAATTTTCAGGTGTCTGGTAGACAACTAAAATTCGTCTCTTTCGGTGCAGAGGAGGTTAGGTGCCTATCACTCTTAGTGACTACCATAGCCCACTTTACCAGTGATGGGCAGCGCATTAGCTACCCTCTTTTGTATTATGGTGATTCATTGGTATAGCTTCCATGGTGTATCAGATAGTCTACCATTTTTTTGTGGCAGTTTTGTATAGCACTTGAAAAATGTCAGGCTATGATATGTGGGAGGTCGAACTTCCCATTTTCCTTAGATTTGTTTTGCTTATTTTTTCAAAGGTTTCCAAATATGAGGCCGAATTTTTTCCATCATCCTCCTAGGATGAGGAATCATGTGTGGATGTGCATGTGTGGGGAGATGATGCCCAAGAGGGGACAACCATAGTTTATAGCCAGGAGTTTTCCAGACACACTAGGGCTACTAGGTAGTGCGACAGATCACATGTTCATCATGGTTTCATATCCTTATGCGGGTTCGGATTGGTGAGGATGTTTGAAAATCCTCTTCACACCAGATGAGCCACCAGCTGATAGAGGTAATAACAGTGTTTTTCTAAAATTAATATAGTTTAATTTTATTGTCTTAACTAATTAGAATAAAATTAATTCTAACACATTCTTTAACTTGTTTTATTAGATTGTTTAATGAATTAACTATGTAATTATTGTTTTGTACTGTATATTTTTTAGATATTGGCATTTTCATTAGGGAAGTGCCTCCTCCCCCAGCAGATGAATATGAAGAGATGATTCCTAAGTCCACAGTGGGTCAGGATCCTCAGGTGCATATACCTAGTGGCATGCGTCATAGGGTTGATACCAGATTCAAGTTGTATTTGGGTGACCCACTCTCTCCACTTTTGACTGAGGTGGGAGTCTTCCCTGCCTTGATGCAAGACATCAGGGTAAATCCTATGCTCTTGGATATTTGGAGGGAGATGACACATGATTTGATGCCTCTTACGTGTCATATCGTTGGAGCTACTAGGATACTAGCAACGAGGAGGGATCCTGATGATAGGCACAAATCTTATTCCAATATGGCCCATTTATCTAGTACCTCATTGATTGATGAAGGTGGTCATGATCATCCCTCTCCACATCCTCCTCCTCCTCCTTCACCTCACCCAGATCATGAGGAGGCAACACATATTCCTCCTCCTCCTCTTTCACCTAACCTAAATGAGCATGTCGGACCTATTCCTCATCCTCATCTTTCACCTCACCTAGATGATCATGCATGACCTATTCCTCATCCTCCTCTTTCACCTCACCGAGATGAGCAGGCAGGACCTATTCATCATCCATCATATTCCACTATAGACCAGGCCTCCATTACTATTGTAGATATGCATATTATCCCATTGGCTGGACCAAATATGTTATAGCAATTATTTGACTTGTCCATGATATATATATGGTGTTTTTTTTTCTATTGATCATGTTGATGATGTACTTAATTTATATGTTGATGTTGATGTGTATATTGTTAGGTCATGTTATATTTGGATGTTAAATGTGCTTGATAGATGTGTATGTTATAAGATTTTTTATTAGACATTCACTTTTCTTGTTCATCATGATGATATACTTAATTAATTTATATGTTGATGTTGATGTGTACATTTTTAGGTCATGTTAGATATGTTTAATGTTAAATGTGCTTGATAGATGTGTATGTTAAATGATGTTTGTTCGATGTGTGTGATGATGATGTTAGAAAATGATTTCCTTTTGTTAGATGTGATCTCAATGATGATGCCATGTTAAATTATTAGATATGTGTGTTAGCCAATTATTGACATTTATATGTGCTAGAGGTATATATAATTAGACGATGTTAGCTATCGAATATAAATGTGTATTTTAGATGTTGTTTATGTTTGTTATAATATGGTTATCACCGTCATGTTTATTTTTACAAATTACAAAGTTCAATATGGTTGAAACTATAATTATAAAATCGAAACTATAATTGCATAGATAGTTCATTATACATATTCATTCTAACTATTTTGTTTTTCAAAAAACAAATTACATATGAAATTTATTTTTTTTCCATTGCACTAATTACTCTTTTTGAATAGACTCTTCTACACTAGAAATTGTTATTATAAAAAGGTTATGATCTCCAATGATAAGCATTCTATTGGCTTTAAAATTTATGAATGCAAATCTTCCTATTGTTATTTTTGTCATTATTTCGTAAGTTGATTGCTATCAAATTTTAAAATATTACTTCATTAATTGTGGTTTTACTCAACATTGGGAGAAGAAATTTATAAATATTTTCAAAAAAAATGATAAAAGTATGTAAACTAACAAACACTACTTTAGTTAAAAACCAAATTATCACATAATCATGTTATAAATTTAATTGTTTAATTATAAACTACATTTTTTGTTAATATTACTTTTAAATCTACAAAATAAATGAACATAAACTCAATTTTTTAATCATCATGTTAACATGTCCTCAACAATGTTGTACTAATAAACATGCATATAAACCATATCATTATATCTAATTATATCAACATAAAAAGTAGAATTCCATATCCCATTAAAATTTCTCAGGATTTCACAATTGGAAATACTTAAAGAAGATGAAACATTTTTAAATATATGCAATGAAGTATAGATATGTTCAAATAACAATTGTTCCATGCAATCACAAATAATTTGAAAGAAAAACACATTACGCATCAAACTGACTGTTAACCAACTAAAATTGTTCAAAGATCTATTATAATTAACTTAACATTTCCTATGTCAGAAGATGAATAAAAAACATTATAACTAGTGAAATAAATAATATAACAAACAGATGCAATAACAATATTAAAGATGAAATAAAACATGTACATATCAATCTTTGTTGTCATCACCCTCATTATCTTCCTCGCTTGGCATGATAACACTATTGTTCTCAAAAATATGTTTTGATATAGGGTCATGTCTTAATACAAACCACCAATCCCTATCCAACACATCTGGGTAAAAAAACACTTGGTTGCAGTGTTTTGGGAAAACATAAGGATCCTTAGCTTCATCCCACATCTTTTTAGAGTTGATACATATCATACCACTATCATGATCTTCCTTTACTTTATTTTGATCAAAGGTTTCCCACCACTTGCACTTAAAAATAACACATTGGAAAGAAGAGAAGTCTACTCGAATAATCTCTTGTATATTTCCAACGTAACCTCACTTCCCTTGTATGGTGTTTTGATCACGGTGGCTATCATGACTAGATTGGTCGAACTCGACTTCCACTCCACAGTCTTGTTTCATGTGTCTATCATTAGCATCCTCTGTGTGAAAATGATGTCCATATGCCCACATAGATGGGAACACATGAACCTATGAAAAAATGAACAAATCACAGTGTCAATATGTGTCTAATAACCCGACCATTAAAATATAAAATAATATAGATGTACTTACAATTCAAATGTGCATTACGAAGTTACAAAATATGTACACAAAAAAATTATTACCGAGTTGTTTCAACCAATCACTATGTTTAGTTCATCCTCTTCTTCATGTAGGTAACGACCGAATGCACCATATCTAAAATAAATTTCGAGGGACATACCACAATCTGAGTTTGAATATAGTTTTGAAACCATTTTTTAAGAATAAGGCGACATAAAACATAAAATGTGTACTGAAGTATTGTAAGTCATGTGAATTCATCCTATAAGATAATTTTAGATGAATATACTATTTTGTGTGAAAATAAAAGTTCAAATAACTTTAAAACCATCTCGGTGCGCTTATAAACAACAAAAGCATCGGTGCGCATATTAACAATAAGAACTGGTGCGTTGAAAAATCAACCACACAGTGTTTCGATATTTTGTTAAAAAAAAACAACTATATGTCTTCAGTGAAACAATTAATATGGACGCACCGGTGCATAACGTAATATGGTTGCACTGGTGTGTCTTACATAAATGCACTATCATGCTGAAAAAGTTTAAAAAAAAAACTTGATTTTTTTAAACAAATAAAAAAAGAGCGGGAATCAATTCATTAAGTCATTTAAATACTAAAAATCTATCCATTATTTAATTAAGATATAGTGGGTTTTTTTTCTATATATAAGTGTTTGGCATGTGATTCAAAGGGACCACTTATTGCATTAGATCCCAAATGTAGTCGATTCTCTGACTTTTATTTTTTATTTTTTAAAACGTTTTCCGATTTGACGTTTTTTTTTTAAACGTTTTCCAAATTTTTGGTGCACCATTTCGACAGAAACACAACGGTGCATTTATGTATAAGGAGCGCATCAATAAATCCAAAAAAAAAATTAAAAATTATAGTGCATAAAAAAAATATCGCCAATGTTTTCTCATCTAAAGAACACAGAAAATGTTGTCGCATAATTTTTTTTAACTTTTTAAATTTTTTCTTCTCATCGGTGTGTAATTTTTCAATTTTGTTTTTTATGAATGTTTAATTTTTTAGCTATGTTTTTTTTTTTCTACTGTCGTCGTCGTGATATCTTCTATATAGATTACATTGTTTTAGTTCACAATATTTTAAAAAAGAAATTAAATTGTTCGGTGCATGTTATTGTATGGAAATCCCTGGTGTGTTTTATGTAATAAACACATCGATGTTTTGTATATAAAGCGCACCGGTTACAACGATTTTTTTTTGATAAAAAATATATGATTTATTTATTAAATATATTTAATAATTTATGTATTCAATGGTACATGTTGTATATTGATAAAAATATGAGTGAGAAGAGTTCAAATAAGAAAATTGTTGGTTGACACAATGATGACACATCCGAAAAAACAAAAAAGGCAAGTTCTCTCTAAATTCTATACAAAATTAATATGGTTGAACTATATGTAAGTTTAACTAATATGTATTGGTTAGTGTGTGTCATGTAGGGCCACAAAATGAGAAATCTCGATAAGTTTATTTCCTATCTAAGTTCAGAAGAGTGTAAAATCTTGATGGAAAAATTCCAGAGAGATGAATCAGGTATGTTTAATGTTCTACAAGAACCAAAAATGAGGGAACATAATGTCATCATAACAAAACAAAATTAATTAATATAGAAGATGTAAATGATGATGAATTGGTCCTTATCTCATTTGGAGTGGTGTTGGAGATTAATCAAATGATGGGGGGACTTTTATAGAGATATGAGGCATATAGTGGAATTAACGTATAGATGTACTTTCCACTTGCAATATAGAAATCAATCCATCGATTCCAAGGACCAGGTTATATTTAAACTACGGGAATCATTTCCAAAGCAATGGTCAATGAGACATGTCATACTTGTAATAGAAAAAACATACAACAAAAAAAAAGAATCATTCAAAAGGTAATATTCCTAAAAACACTTTTTTAGAAAAAAAAAAATAATAATAATATATATATTACAAAGAATTCATTTATTAATATATCAATTTTTTGATATTTAGTTTTCATATATCAATATAAAATCACTTTATTGTCATGTTATTTTTTTAGGAAAATTATGAAAATCCCAGAGGACCAACGAGCTAATATCCAAAATATGCCAGTAGGAATATCCAAAATAGTGTACAAGGAGATGGTCAAAGAATTAGATATAATTGCATCACAGGAGGAGATATATCAACAACATTGTTCTTCAAATGTATGTAATCATTGATTTTTTCTATTAGATACAAATAATTAATTAAACATTAAATATTGATTTTCAAATATTGTCTTACATAAAAGAAAAGAAAATGGAACTCATTCTGCACATAAAATTGGACGACAAGGAAGAAAAGGGTTGATAGAAAAGTTTGTGAGTAATTGTTATTTCCTTAGAACAACTTAAGGTTTTTATTTTTTTGTATGTTTTAAGTTGTTTTACAATAGTCATCCTTAAATGCCTTCAAACAGGTGCTAACATACAAAGAAGAGCCATGAGAAACTTTGATTGACATTGGGTTAATTAAGGGTTATGAGTATATGTTGGCATATCAAAAATTAATTGTGGAATTTGTAAGTATAATCCATGTTGTTTTACTTCTATCATTTTATAATTAATGAACAAAAATAATACTTTATATTAAATGTATGATTTATTATGGGGTATAAAACTTGCAGGAAATAAAGTATGGAACTGAGCCAACAAAAGAATTGTTGAAACAAGGCATGAGATTTTATTTGGAATATGTGTGTATGATTCATGAGTCAATTCTTTCTTTGGAGGTACATCACTTTTCAATTCACATTAATGCATATTATTTATTTCAATTTTCATTATTCTCACCAATGCAGATAGACTCATTATAGTTTACTTTTATGTTTGTAGATGGAACTTGAAGAATAACAAAACAATCAAGACAATCAACCAAACATTCAGCAAAATAACCCAAGGCATGAAAGTAGCTCGATCACTAATAACAGTTCCAGTGAAGAATGATTACCAATATATTTGGATATCAATGCAAGCTACAATTGTATTTTTTTGAAATAATTGTGTGTGAAAATTGGACATTTTGGTTTAATGTAATGGACATAGTGTCCCAATTGAAAGACAACGTATTACTGACAAGTGTCCCATTTTGTATGACAAAGACCCTCTTATTCATATAATAAAATATGTTTTAATTTATTCTATTTTGATGTCCAATGTCACTGTGAAATGTTACATCGCTAATTAAATATATGGATGGATAAATATTATAATGAAGAGATGCAAAATCTTATGATATAATAAATTAATCCAAACATCATATCCAAATTCACTAATCAAAATATAAGATATATGTAAATGTTTTGATAAATAATGGAATTAAAAAATAACAATAATTTCACTATCACATGTCGATGTTTCTCGGTGTATTTTAATTATTAATATCATCGACGCATTTAATATTAAAACTCACCGGTACATTTAATATTAAAATGCATCAGTGTGTTTCATATGAAATTTGCACCAATGTTTTTATGTAATCAATTAGCATTGGTTTCAATATTAATTTAATACCACAAAATTATATTAAATTTTTCTCCATCAGTACTTTAATATTATAGGAAACACTGGTGCATATGTGTTATTGATACACACTGAAACTATTTTGTTATTGATAAGCATCAGTGCTTTTGATTTTTAATGCACTGGGGAATGTTTTCCTGTAACACATTGGTGCATATTATTTTATACAACATCAATGTCTTCTTATTAATAATGCACTTGTGAGTTCTATGTAGAAAGCCCAGGTGCTTAATTATTTTTAACTCCCCAGGTGTGTTTTAATGTTAAAGCTTCAGTGCTTATAAGACAAATGCCCATGTGCTTAAATATTTTACTGCCCCAGTGCTTTCATATTTTACTGCCCCGATGCTTAGTCAACATTAAGTGTACAACACCGGTGTTGTAGGTGTATGTATGCACCGATGCTTGTTCCTTATACAAATGCATTGATTTGTAAACATCTTCTAACCCTTCTGGCCGCCCATACTTTTTTAGTTATAATCAACTTTCGTTATAGTATCCACAAAAATATCTATTGTCGAAAACATATGTTGTAGTGGAGGTTTTTTTGACAATTTTCATAAATTTTGTAACACTAGAAAACTCCACTAAAAGGTCTTTTCGTTGTACTAAAAAACTTGTATACTTGTAGAGAATCTGTTTTTCTCGTGCGTGTATTTTTTGGAAATTTTAAATATTAATTTAATATGTTTTTGAAATTATAAAAATCAACATATGCTTGAAATTACAACGTCTTTTGTTCATGTAGGCTAAGAGGGTCTTAACATGATAAAAAAAAAAAAAATTGTTTTTTTTTTTTTCTTCAAATCGTAGGTATTAGTCTCCTCTAGTGTTGCATATAACTCATTTAAGAAATGGTTAACCCGATAAAAAGTTATAACAGAAATAATAAAGGTATGTATTCTACGATATTCATATATGTGCAGACAAAAATATATTAAAAATAGTAAACAATATTAATTTTTAAAAATTTTAAAAATTAATATTTGAAATATGCATAGCCGACTCTAGCTATGTCTATAGTTTCATCAACAAAGGAATTGTTTATCCTATATAAAAATAACGTCAAAGATAGAGATATAGAGGGGTATTCACAAAAATGGAGGTTTTTATCAATTTGTAGATCGAACCACTAGGTTTTTCATCCTGAACTTAAATTTGAGCCAACCAAGTCACCATATACTATGCACGTGCTCTAAGATCGTTCACATGCTCTTATAAATAATGTTCTTCTCTATCTCTCTCCTCTCTCTCCTACATCTACCCCCCCTCTCTATCTCCCTCTTCCTCACCCTCTCTACCCACTCTATTTATCTCCCTCTCTCTCCCTCACACTTCTATACATGGTAAGACTTAGACATGGCAAGACTTAGACATCACAAGGCATGGAAATACCTAAACCTTGAACTTACCTTAACATGCATCAAACTATCTCTCTCTCTCTCTCTCTCTCTCTCTCTCTCTCTCCCACGTCTTTTCCACCC
>JASDQU010334622.1:0-10334 GCA_032191745.1 Picea mariana
TCGGTACTCCATGTCTAGGACCTGTGGGCCTCGAGACATGATCTCCTAGTTATCCCTAAAAAGCGGGGATAACACTTACCACAAACATTCATCAACATAAAAAAAATGCAGATTTTCTACTTACTTCACCAAGAATGATCAAGCTCAAACCCTTTACCCAGACAAATGCTCAAAGACGTTATGCAGTTTAACAAGTCAGGTTTGGAGAAGGTCTTAGGATCTCCTATTGGGCTAATCCTCTTTAAGTTTGGGGTGTTTCCCAGGTGAGAACCAATCTAGGTCATGTAAGTGTGTGTGAAGTGGCGTAGGGAAAACGTTTGGGCAGAGGGTGCAATGATAACAAGGAAATGTAGGTCTTGCCTGTGGGTGCCTCTGTAGAGGGCGAGCTGCACCTTACCATGGATGCGATTGTTTCCTAGCCCATTCAATGCCTTTTATTCTTAGTCTTATTGCTTTTGATTTTCTTTTCAAGGGAAAAGCTGGGGGACACTGTCCTGGCGTGGTGACCAAAGGTGACAACGTTACCCACAAGCATTTCACGGAAATGAGAACCAACTCGTGATGAGACCCCCTTTCTCTTGGCTATGCCACCAAAAGCCACTACCCTGGCTTGGTGACCAGATAGATGGTAGTGTCATACCGCTACATGCCCATGGACCTAATAGGTCGGCTCATGATGAGACCTCCCATCCACCAACTAGTATCTTGAGTTTTGATTTATCTTATGGGTCCCCTTTTCTTACTGAGAAGCCTTTTATTGCTTTCTCGGGAATCCCTAGGCGAAGCATCTCGAAGGTTTCATTTTGGCTTTTAACTCTTGCCAGCTACTTTTACCCTCTGGGCCTTTAGCACCTTCTTCCCACAAGGCACGGTACAACCCTTCCTAGTGTGACAAACCTAATGCCCGAACCAAGGTGGAGGGAAATGAGAGGAATAATGATGGAAAGTTGTAAGTATGGAGGTAATGGATGATGACCTTTCATAGACCCACCCAATGGCAACTCATCCTAAAGGGGAATCAACTTACTGAGGCATTATGTCACTCTCCAAGGTATGAACAAGTTAAAAAGAATAATTTCCAAGCAAACGTTATGAAATGAAGGAGAATTCAATGCAACATATTCAAGTGCTTCAAAAATCAGAGTGACACATACCATGATACTCGGACTCATTACCTCATCGAGCAAGACTTACTGCTACTTCAAGACCAGGCTGGTGGGATGGATGCTGCTGTTGCTGATAGATGGGCTGCACTGAAGAAAAGATGGGCCCTCCAGGGCCATGCTCAAGTTATCTGGCTCTCGGCACTTCATGTCTACGATCTGTGGGCCTTGAGACATAATCTCCTTAGTTATCCCTAGGATAGGGGATAACACTAACCTACAGCCATTAGGGCTGCACTAACCCTAGCCTACTAACCCCATTTTCTCTTAAACTAACCCTAGACCAGGCCTAAAAATTTGTCCTCACCCACTACTAACCTAGGAACACATTTTGAGCTAACTACAAGTGATTTTTGTTGGATAAAATTTCTAATATAGGCCTTGGTTTGCTACAGCCATAAGGCTGATAACTTCATTGTAGAAACCCTAAGATAAAGTCATTCCTAACTTGTGCTTTCACCGCCAAAATTTGCCTAAAGTTTGCTAACTTGTTCTACTAGGTTTAAGGCATTTTTGGGGCTGTTTTTTGAGTGCTAGTTAATGGTTGAACTTGCTGTTGTACATCATTGAATGCTACAGCCACAAGGCTGATATATTACTGTAGAAATCCACTTCATAACAGCTTTCTTTTATTCAGTCCTAAAGTGCTATGTTCAAGTCACAAGTGGTTATTAAATTCATTGATGATATTGCCTATTAATCTTGTGCCTTATATGCTGATTTGGATGCTTCATTTTGCTGATATAAACTGTCATCCACTGTTGCAAATTTAGGGACAGCAAGCTTAACTTGTTGATCCATAGTAACACATAGCATTGCAAGGTGTTTTTCTTGTGTTTTGGGCAGATACATGTGCACCAACAACTATCTTTTCACTTGGTATCCATTTACTCCTCTCCACTCATCATTTCCAATCATTCATTTCTTCCATCACTTGACCTTCCGGGGGACTTCTCCTTACACTTCCCTTCATCCTTTCCATTCCCCCTAGGGTCTCCGGGATCGCCTCCCAAGAGTGACCTTAGTCACCCCCAAGTGCGGGACCTACATCGAGGTGACATTGGGTGTAGGATTCCCAAAGTTGTAGCACTTGTTTTGTGGTTGGGTTGGGCTTTGTCCAACCTACAACTTGTGCCGTAACAATATCAATATATAGTACATGTACCTGACGACCTCTTGATTTAAATCTCATTGACAACTCATGAGTGGATAAGGATGACAACTCATCGGTAGATAAAGACGACAACTCATACGAAGGTGGTCTTGGACTTTATGATTGTGTAGGGACTCGCTGTCTAACATATTGAACGTTTACTTAGCAGTTTTGATTCTGTCAGAAAACAAATGCATTTGAGGGTTGTAGATAAAATTTACAGGAAATCCATCTTATTTTGTGCTGGTATACAAAGTTTAAAATATTGGTTGTAAACTTTTAGAATTATTTTGAAGAACAAATGTGTTTTTGCAATCTTGTTTACCTAACATTGTATTAGATCAAAATGTAGTAGGAGCCATACATGACAAAAAATTACAAGTCATCCATACATAGAAACAAGTAAATAATTGCTTTGCAATGTTCCCAAGCAGTGACAATACTGATGGAAATCTACATGTGAACCCATTCAGGATCTGTTAAAGAGACTCATCTGGCTGATGTCATTGCTTTGAGCAAGGTAAAACTTGTTTCTATTGAGATCTGGGAGCTTAAAAAATTTCAAGTTACAGAAAGTGGACCTAATGTGTTTTCAGAAGTATGTTTGCAGTATAATGGTCAGTTATTGGATACAGCATAATCATTATCTATCCCAATACAAAAATAGAACACTGGACATGCTGATGCAATTTCACACTTTTTTTAAAACATAATTGCAGGTAATTTGCTTGGTGCTAAGTCATGAACATACAGACTTACTTTCAGCAGAATCAATATGGAATGCAGAGCAGAAAATGGGTTCATGTTCGAAAGTGGAGCATATACTACAATTAGAAAATATTGAAGTGAGTTATTTACCCATTTTGCCCAATTTCTTTTCATGGAACGTGTACATTTCCTTCAAAAAACTGTCTTCATTTGGTGTTAATAGATTGTTTAGTCACTAGTGTGTAAGTAGTCACAGTTTTAAGCTAAAGATGTGGATCTGATGTGAAAGTCTCTCTTCAAAATAAATTCATTTAAATTTTCCTTTTAAATACTCCAGTGTTGAGCAATAGGTGCTAAGGGTTTTCTGGAACCCATTTTGGTCGAAGGTAGAAATATGCAGATTTTGTTTATGCATAGAAGAGTGTAACAAGATTTAGCCATCATTATGGCCAGATTCTTGATGGATTACCATTGGAAATATTCGGATGCAAAGATATACAAATAAATGTTAAAAACCCAAAATACCAGATCTGATTATTATTTCTAGCTGTTTTTTATGCCCAGAAATTTAATTAACCCGGTAATTAATTTTTGAAGCTGCTGAACAGAAATACACTAGTATTTTAACATAAATATGCAGCAAAACAGCAAGTAAAAAATCAGTCATACACAGCAGAAAAAGTCACACATTACATAGTTGTTTACCCTGGAAACCCAACTTGGGAAAACCAGCATTCAGTGTTTTTATTATTATTTTGGCCCTCAGAGAAATCGAAAATTTTACAGCAGATTAGAACCTGTAACTCAGCCCCTCTGGAAAATCCACCCACAAAAAATCGGCCCACTGAAACCCAGTTCTTGGCCTCCTTCTCAGCTGTACGACTGTGCGGAATTGGTACGACTCGGCCCTATCGACCCTCTCTTGCCTTTTTTGGGATCTTGCTGCAACATTTTTCCTTCTCTTCAGTCCTGAGTTTCTCACTCTCCCTTGAGAAAATCACTTTCATGAATGTGTGTCTTTCTCCTCTCCTTAGGCTTTCTTTTATAACCTTTCATTGACCAGAACCCTAACCCTCATGTCTTTCTCCTCTCTTTAGGCTTTCTTTTATAACATTTCATTGACCAAAACCCTAACCCTTATTCTTCCAAAGTGATGGATGGCTAGGATTAAATCCTAAGCCTCACTTAAGATCAATGATCAAGATTAGATCTAAGCCACTTAACCTTAGAAAACCTTAGTCAATAGCCAACTTAAATTAATTAATGTGCTTTTCCTAAGTTAAACTTAGGAAAGAGATATAAAAATCACTTACTCGAAAATTAATCAAGTACCTAGAGAGGCTTTGGACATCTTTTGCATGCTTGACACTCAACCTATGTTGCACTGGCTTTGGGGATGGCGGGACGGCGGGGACGGCGGGACGAGTTTCCGGTACGGCTAGAGCGCACCCCCAAATTTTTCAGGGGACGGCAGGTCGGGGACGGCAATAATATATATTATTTTAATAATATATATATATATATATATATATATGTAGAAAAAAATATTTGAATTTATTTAAAATTCACCATATACATATGCCATATTCTAGTCCACTGGTGGTAAGCATTCAAGAAAGAGTCAAGTGTCATCGTGAAGATAACTTTTAAGTTTTAAAGGTTTAAGATTCATAACTGTTTCAATTAAATTGTGCACCCTGTTTTAAGTTGAGACAAGACAATCAGTTAATCATGTCTGGAGATATCAGAAAATGTGATTTCTATAGAACACTTGCGACAATAAATAGGATACCCTTAATAGGGCTTATATTAAAAAATGCAGCCTGAAAATTTCACTTGGCATCTCAAGTCAAGTTAATAAATCATGTCAGCCACATAAAAACAGGCTGGCCAAAAGGGAAAGAGTTTGGTGCTTTGCTTCTCTCCTTGATAATTCCTGAAGGTCTAAAGGTTCTAAGTCCATCAAATGTGAGTGCAGGTTCAGGCTATATATGAGGTAGTAGTGCATGCTTAGGTATTGAAACTAAAAATATACTGCCAGCTGATGTTCCAATAAATTATAAAAGGCTTTAGGGGACTGCTAGAAAAGTGAATGTTTCGTATGTGCTCTTTTTATCATATTTGTGAAATCTGCTCAGCTTCAATTATGCATGGTTAAAACATGCCAACTCACAGGCTGTTTAAAATGGCAATTGGCCTTCTTGTTTAGCAGACTAAGAACAACAACCATACCTCTTGCTCTCTTGTTCATGGTTTCACTTCTGTTTCTATGATATTTATGTTCAAGGTTTATGCTGGACTAGGGCTTGTTGAAGTGTTCACTGTACATCTACAATCTCTTTATCAAATCAAAGCAACAAGTGAAGATTACTATCATTTCAACGATGGGATGGGTAAATTCATCAGTTTTGAGGGACTTACATGCAGCAAATACACACGTAAGTGTTCTTTAGAGTGCTTGGCTAACCAATTGGATATACTTTCGGGCCAGTGATTTTGTTTAGATGCAATATGATGATCATGTTGGACTAAAAACTTGTGTTAAATTTTAATTTTTAATAGTAAATAGTAAATACTAAATAGTAATAATTTTAAAATTTAAATTGAAGTTATTAAACTAAAAAATTAAAATTTAAAAATCAAAAATCAAAAATTAAATAATAAAATGTTACTTTTAAAATTTTTAAACACCTAAACTAACTAAACATCAAAATTTAAAAAACTTAAATCAAATTATTAAAGTAAAAACTAAATAGTAAATCGAAATCGAAATTTAAAAATTAATTTTATTATTTAAAAAATAAAATTAAACTATAGTCTATGAGTGAGCACTCGTACCTGTAGGCTGTAACTGTATAGTCGGGCGCTGGTGTTGAACAGTTGACGTGTGGGCGCGGGCGCTGGTGGTCTGAACTATAAACGAGTCACGGACTCACAACTTTGCACAGCATATGAACCGACGACTTTGCACATGGGCACACGAGCACACACAGACCACGCGGAATGAAGTTTGAACCGGCGACTTTGCACACGGGCACACACACAGCGCGGGCACACATAGACCCGAGTTTAAATAAGAACGCGGGCACACACAGACCCGATTTTAAATGAGAACGCACACACAGTTCTACAGCGAAAGACGAGGGCACACACACAGAGAAAATGCGAATGAAGACGACTGCACGTAGTTTTAGCGTTTAGGGTTAGGGGCGACAGTTTTTTTTTAATTTTTTATTATTATTTGAAGTCGTGGGCTCCAGGGAAGGTCAACCGTCCCCCATTTCTTCCGGGGACAACGGTACCATACCCTATAAGTACCCGATTTAGCCCAGGAACGGATAGGGGACGGCTTAGACGTCCCCACGTCCCCAATGGAGTCCCCAACCATTTAGGAACGTTTCCTAGGCGTTTTTAAGTCCCCGGTACGAGGGAACGCATGGTACGTGGGTTTTTTTGGCGGGGACGGGTACCCGTGCAACATAGCACTCAACCTATGAAGAAGCACTAGTCCGAGCTGTAATCATCGACACTCCCTCTTAGCAAGGAAGGTATTCTGCACCATGCTTAACTTATCCCTGAAGAAAACAAACTTGCCCTTTATCAAAGCCTTGGTGACAATATCTGCAACCTGCTCATTCGTGGAGATATAATGAAGCTTCATTGCTCCCCTATGAACTTTGTCCTTGATGAAGTGATGTTTGATCTCTATGTGTTTGGACTTGTCATGAAACACTGGATTCTTCGAGAGTTTTATGCAACTCTTATTATCGCAATGCATCATTGTCGGCTCCAACTCCTAGCCAAATAAACCCGTGAGCATCTTGCGAAGCCAGATGGCTTCACAACTTGCCAGACTTGTTGCCACATACTTGACCTCAGCTAAATTAAGTACCATTGACGTTTGCTTTCTGCTAAACCATGAAATCACTGCTGATTCCAAGCTGAAGCAACACCTTGAGGTACTTTTACCACTTGTACCTGCTCGTCGAGGTTTAAAGAGAGGCCGAGAAGTTTTTTGCAGCTCGTGGGAGTCTAAGAGGGGGCTGTATCTCTCTTTGCAGCTCATGGAGCCTTAGAAAGGGGCTGCATCAACTACTTACAGGTCGTGGAGCTCAACAAAGAGGCCGTGACAATCATAAATTGTTATGCCCCCCTCTCCTTGACAATAACAAGGATGGACTAAGTAGTCTAGTCACCCCTCTAGACTATAGTCCCCTGGGTAAAAGGGGTTGAGGCAATAATTTTAGTTTGTAGCTTGGGAGGTACTCCGCATGTTTTGTCTTGTTTGCGGATATTACCTTAATGTTTACACTACCAGGCACTTAACTTTGTAATAGTTTTTATAAAGTTGTTTTAAGTGGTTCTTTTATTAAAGTGACTTTTTTAATAAAGTGTACCTTCTATTTTTAAAGTGACTTTATTTTCAAAAAGAACTTATGTAATAAAGTGAAATCACTTTAATATTACAAGTGATTCATTTTGGAGGGAATGGATCATGACCCTTGATCTTGAAAAAGGCAAGATCTAATCTTGGCCTTTGGATCTAGGGTTGGGAAGGTGAAAAGACACTTTGGGGGGCAAAATGTCATTTTCAGATTATAAAAGAATGCATTAGGTAGTGTGCAAGACATGTTGAGAGGACATCGGGAGGAGAGTTAGAGAGATTTTCTGAGCATGCTTGAGAGAGGAAAGTGAGCAACAAAGAGGGCATGTTTTCCAAGGAAGGAGGGCATGAATCTCAAGAATTTTTTTTCTGTGAGTTTTGGGCCGAATTTTTTTTTGTTGTTGTGGTAGGTCGTACTGTATGGATCTATACAGTTCGTACAGCCGTACGGATTTGGCACGAAAATCGAGGCAGCTTCGGGTATGGATTTCAAGGCGGATTTCAGTTTTCTGTTCACTGTTTCTGGGCTGTACGAAACAATCCACACAACTGACTGTGGGCACGAAAAACGAGGTACGGAGGTGGCCATACAACAGTACGGTTTTGGCACGAAAAACGAGGCAGATTTCCGTGGGACAAATTTGGTGCTGTGAGGTATTTTCCTTGGCTGGAAATGTGGTTTTGCTGCTTTTTTGTACTTTCTTGAAGCATAATAATAAGATCTCTCTCTCTCTCTCTCTCTCTCTCTCGTTTGGTTTCCCCACATTGGGGTTTTCCCTGGCATTTGCCTAAATTTCTGAGTGTTATTGGGTTGTTGTCCACTGTGTTTTTCCGTTGCATATTTTGCTTAACAATGTGTATTTCTGCTTAAGGAAATTTCTGAATGTGGGTTTTTTGTATTTATGAAGTTTATGAAGACAATTATCTCTAGGTTGCTAAGTGTTTGACAGAATTTCAGTTTGCTAATTTTAGTCATTAAAAATCTACATGGTATCAGAGCTCGTGCTCTGAAGTTCAGTGGGCAACATTTGGCACTTGAAACAACAAGTGATTTGCTGTTGTATTTGCTTGAAGAAGGCAGAAAAGGTTCTTTGTCAGGTGGCCAAAGATGACTTCCAGCATCAGGTTTGAAGATATTGGAGGGGATCTCCAACTACTTGCAGTGGAAGGTTAGAATTAGCAGTGTTCTCAAGGAGAACAAATCGTGGTCATTTGCGAACACCATTGTGCCTGTACTTGCTTCAGATCCCATAGCTCTTGATGTTCATGAGGTGAGGGAAGCCAAGACTCAGAGAATCATCTTGGACGGGGTCAGAGACCACCTTATTTCACATTTGGCTGAGAAGAAGACAACTAATGAAATGTGGGTTGCACTGAAAGGCTTGTATGAGGCTAAGAACGAGAACCGGAAAATGGCTCTCCGGGACAAGCTCCATGGAGCTAGGATGGTCAAAGGAGAGAGTGTGGCCACCTACCTTACCCGGGTTGCACAGGTGAAGGACGAGTTGGCAGCTGTTGGAGAAGTCATCCCTGACTCAGAGTTGGTGCCGATATCCTTCAAAAGCTTCACCAAGGAGTGGGAAGTTATCGTCAAGTGCGTGGTGGGGAGAGAGAAGCTCCCTGACTGGAGCAAATTATGGGATGATTTTACGCAAGAGGAGATCCGGGAGGGGTCTCAGGAAAAGGAATTGGATGGTGTAGACGACAAGAATGTTGCTCTTGTGGTAAAGGGCAATAAGAAGGACATGAGCAAGGTAAAATGCTTTGCATGTCACAAGACTGACCACTATGCTAGTCAATGCCCGAACAAGAAGAAACCGGAACTAGAGGTGTCAGCTTCAACATAAGTTGCAGTGTTTGCTCAGAGATTCGAGAAGGAGTTCTCTCTCATGGCTGGTTCCGTGGGCAGTGGGTGCCTAGTGTTCGAGGACATTGAATCTTGGTTTGTGGAATGTGGTGCTTCTCGGCACATGACCGGGTTGAGGTCAGTTTTCCTTGATCTTACAGAGATAGACTCAGATTGTAGCGTGAACCGTGGAGCCGACCCACAACATGCAGTAAAGGGGGTTGGAAGGATGAAATTCCAACTAGAGTCAAGAGGTCTTTTGGAGGTTGGCGAGGTGTGATATGTTCCAGAGTTGACAATTAATTTGCTCTCAGTGTCAACTTTGGATGAGAGTGGATTTGGAGTTATTTTCAACAGTGGACATGTGTTTTTGTATCTTGTGGGAGTAACTGCGGACACAACAATAATACTTAGTGTCAAGTATGAGGGCCTGTACAGGTTGTTGGGTAGACCTGTGTTGGGGTCCAGTGGATTTCTAGACTCAGATTCTATGTCGGAGAGTTAGCAGGTAGCATGGGAGAGAGAGTTGATACATGGCACTCAATCTTTTTCCGGGACTCTCAAGGGACTTAGCAGGCATGAGTCGACCCAGTTGGAAGCTCAGGAGAGTGTGCAGTCTCCTAGGAGCATGTCTTCAGTTCGTGGTACAACATAGGTAGCAGTAGAGGCTTCTAGTGCAGTGGGAGTAGTGGCTTCATGTTCAGAGGGAGTAGAGACTTTTGCTATAGAGGGAGCAGCTATGGCAGCTGTTGAGATGAAGACAGATTGTGGTGGTGCTACCAGAAGTACCTCCCTCGCTAAGAGGGAGTGTTAGTTTTTAGCTCGGGAGGTACTCCGCATGTTTTGTCTTGTATGCGGATGTTACCTTAATGTTTACACTACCAGGCACTTAACTTTGTAATAGCTTTTATAAAGTTGTTTTAAGTGGTTCTTTTATTAAAGTGACTTTTTTAATAAAGTGTACCTTCTATTTTTAAAGTGACTTTATTTTCATAAAGCACTTATGTAATAAAGTGAAATCACTTTAATATTTCAAGTGATTCATTTTGGAGGGAATGGATCATGACCCTTGATCTTGAA
>JASDQU010334623.1:0-10781 GCA_032191745.1 Picea mariana
ATCCCTCTGTCATGTGAGAACTTGCTCAAGCAACAGATTAATAGAATCGTCTGCTCTGTCATTTTTATTTTCTTCTGCCATGGAGGGTTTCTTGGGTGTGCAAGAGCTGTTGTCCTCAAGAGAGACAAGCTCAAGACCCAAATTTCTATAATCGGACCTCGTTGGGGACATGCACTGAAAAACGATCAAGAACAACCTGCTTTGATACCACTGATCCAGATTATTTTCGGCACAAAATGAGATCGGAGATATAATAAATAAATGTATAGATATATCTCAGATATCAAATAATATAACAAAAATGTATCAAATATGAAACCATAAACACAGAGATACAATAATACACAATTTTCTATTAATGAGCGAAAATGTACAAAGACTGTAAAAATACAGAGTGAAAGACTCTCTAGAATGGTGGCAACTTATCTCTGAGACGAGATGTGTCTGCTACTTGCATTCGCAAGAAGATGATTTTACAATGAGGCTCCAAAGGCCTTTTTATCATAAAGAAAATCCAAAACCCTAATCCCGGAAGATGAAAAGCCAACAATTTTGTGGACCCTGTTTTGTGTAGTTTGGTGTATCAACTTCTCGGGAGCGTAACTTTGGCATACGATCTTCGTTTGGGGTGCATGATAGCTCATTGGAAAGGTATCTTAGAGGATATTTTTTTGGGGGGATATATAAGAGCCTTTGGCTATCATTGAGAAGATCAATCCTGAAAAACCTTCATTTAGGCCCTCAAAATGGCCCCGAAAGTTAAAAATTGCTAAAAATAGTCAATTGCCAAAATTGCCAGAAACCTATTTTGAGCCAGATGGAAAAGGTGGGTGGCCACTGATATCCACTTGGATCAATGTGCTTCAAGCCCACAAAATTTGTCTATGCCCCCATCCGACTTCCACAAACTCAACTTTTATGGAGCATCAAAAGGGAGCCACAACTTTGTTGGATATGGAGGAGTCATCGTTGATGAGCAGAGAGAAATCATATGGATCTATGCTGGATTTGTGGGAATTGAAAGAAATAATGCAATTGAGTTACATGCCCTTGAATGTGGTCTACAAATCAAAATCAGGCAAGAATTATCTATACTAGTTGTGGAAGGTGACTCGTATATCATAATTTGAATGCTTCAAAAATTGCAGATGGGACTATCTCCACATGAAATATTTGATAATTGGCACCTTGAGAGAAACTTGGAATACACTGCATCGTCCTTCCACTCCATACCCTCCCTTGTACCCTCACATGTCCGAAGATCAACCAATTTTGTAGCTGATCATTTGGCTAATGAGGGTGCCTCAAGGAAATTGTAAAATTTGGATATGGAATGACACTGGGTTCTAGAGAGTCCACTCAAGGTTGATTTCCAAATCCTTTCTGACACTGATCAACTTCACATGAATCTAGTGTTAATATGGAATGAGAGATCTCTTCGGGGGTCAGATGGGCATTGTCAAGTGTCACCATAATGTTTGTGCACGATAACTATGAGAGATGGTGGGAGACTGGTATTTCACCTCTACCAACATTCATGGAATCCTGAGCTTGCAAAGGGATGAGATCATGGGTGATTATTTTTGATGAAGTAGTTATGCCCTAGGTACCAAATACATGAATCTCCAGAACCAAGTACTCCAAGGTGTCCATACTTGCCAAGGCTACATGTGGAATAGACTTCAAGGAAGAGAGTAATGTATCAGGCTAGTGTTATGAGGGATCCATGGAAATCCCTAATGAAGAACAACTAGTGTAAATGTATTATTTTATTTCTGCTAGGCATCTAGTTTATCAGTTTGATAGCTTGGTCTTAGTTATTGTTGGCTATCATAACAATATTTTTATTTTTGTAAGTTAAACATTATGGCCAACCTATCCCAAAATCAATGGACTAATGACCTATTTTTGTTGCTGGTATGGTTTCTCTAGTGTAAGACCAACAACCATAGTTATTATACAGTTATATTTTTTGTCTATTTAATACAAATTTCTACACTAGCTTACAAAAACAAATTGTTGTTAAACACTTGTAGTGTTGTGGGAGTAATTGTGATCGTTGTGGGGCTTTATACTACACTATGGGGTAGATAAAATGACTTAAAAACCTATGTTGTTGAGGAATATGAGAACCATAGTGACCTCGTATTTTTTCTTGAGAAAGTAAGTGCATGTGAAACATGAAAAATCATCAAAAAAAATGAGAACAAACCTCGCTTTGTTCATAGATGGATGTGGAAAAGGACCAATCAGGTCAATATGGATCAAATATAAAGGCACATAAGCTCTCTGAGACTTTCCTTTGTCAAATTTCTCTTGAAGGTGTTTTCCAAGAACACATCCCTCACATACTCCCTTAGAGAAATGGATATCTGGTAGACCATCAACCAATATTTTCTTTCTAAGTTGTTGCATATATCTAAAATTCAAATGTACAAAACTTTTGTGCCATATCCTACTACTTTCATCAGCATGGGTAAGTAGTAAATAAGAATCTGGTTCAACGAATTCAGAAAATGTATACAGTCTAGATTGATGATTTACCTCACTGGTAGCAACCCTAGAGTTGGTTTGCATGTCATACATGTCTACTGCATTTGGTGTGAATATGAATTTATTTTCGGTGTCGAAATTCGTCATTTGATACATGCATAGAAGGTTGACGGAAAGTTTGGGAACGTGCAACACATTCTCGAAGCTTCCGTTGGTGAGTTAAATCCTTCCTTTGCTGGTGAATTTGACTGGAGAGTTGTCCCCCATACGAATAGGATGACCTTTTCATGCATCCAATGAATAATATACTTTTCTTTTGGAAACCATGTGATGTGATGCTCCTAAATCTACGATCCAAGCATCGAGAGAGGAGTTGATGGCAATCAAGGCATGGTTAGAATTGCCTTTCTTGGGATTCTGATCTTCTGGCTTCTTCTTCTTGACACTCTCGGGGATGCGATCTCCAAGGTTGTTTTTCTGAAGTATTTTATTCATTAGATCTATTTTTTTATGCATGCATGCAAATTCTGGATGGAATCCTTTATGGCAATATGAGCATTTCTCCACTTTTCTTCCCTTTCCCCCTTTGGATACAGAGGCATCGACGAAGGGTTTTGTGTACCCTTCCTTCTTTAGATGTACATGAGATTTCCTTTTGTCTTTATCTTTAGATTTCTGATATTGATGGCTTCCAACTTGCAGAGTAAGTGCATGCGCCATTGGGCATTTGATTTTACCCATGTTAATGAGCTTGATTTGCTCTTGTGTCAGAGATTCGATAAATTCCTCAAGAGAAGGCATCTTCCAAGTGGATCCAGAGGTGAATCTGACTGAATGTAATGTGGACACAAACACAGAGAATTCAGGACCAAGTTTGGAGAGAATGGTGAGAACCATTTGTTTCTCCTCCTTAGATTTATCAACCCCACAAGCTTTGCGTTGCGACAGTAAATCCTTGAATTTTGTAAAGAAATATTGGATATTGTCGAAGATTTTTGGATCCAATGTGAGTAATTCCACCTCTATCATGTGTCCCATCATCTCATCTTGTTTGTCAATGAGCCCTTCCAAGTTGGTCCAAGCTTCATTGGGAGTCTTATAGGAATATATGTGAAAAAGGAGATCGAGAGAAATAAGACTGCAAATCAGTCTGAATGCTTCATCCATTCGATTTAGATACTTGGATTTTTCTATGGATGATGTCGGTTTTATGTCTGTATTCAAGGTTAACCTATACAATCCTCTATTTCGGATATGTATGACTATTTCTCCTTCCATGCAAAGTAATTGTAAGGTGTAAGAATGAATTCTTTTGGGAAATCCATCTTTCCACCGTCTTCAATCTTTTGTACCTGCAAAAACAATTGGTGTAGATTTTTCTTAGTAGTCTGTGGGCTCTGATACCATGTAAATGTGTTGAAACTACAAAGAATAGATATAGATAGAAAATACCACACGCATTTGCAGAGAGAAATTGAGAAAGAAGAAGCAAGAGAGAAAGAATGGAAGAATTCTCATTAACCGTATTGAATAATGAATAATTTACACATGATATACTGTGTATAACTCAATCAATGCACATTGGAGGACAACCAATGTGCCATAGTGGTGGTCTAGAGTGATCTGGACACACACCAACAGTTACGAGAGTGAACTACCACCTAGTCTAGTCTCTCAGTCAGTTACGGGAGTGAACTTCCACCTAACTGAGTTAACTAGTCAACAAGTCTTTAGTTAACTGACTGAAACATAGTGTAGTGAGGAGTAGATCAAGGAATCAAGGGTAATGCACCATTCTGGTGATGAAACCAAGGCTAATGTGCATTTTCATGGTGATGATCCCAATGTTGCATGGTGACAAAACCAATACAGCATCTAGACTCAACTCAACTAGTCAAACTGAAGTGTCAACTAAAGAGAATATTCTCCAGGTAGAATATTCTCCCCTAAAATATAGGAGACTAAATAATGACTAATAATAACTAATAAACAAGGAAAAACCTTAGGAAAAATAAATCCTAGGTGTGTGTGAAGTAACTCCAATGAAAATGATGGAGAATTTTGCACATATCCTTCAACGCATGCCGATAGTAACAAGCACATCTTCATCAAGCAACCATTTTGGAGGAACCTCTCCCTTCAAGGTACAACTTAATTTTGATATTCCCATATTTGAAGGTCAGATAGATGCAGACGCCCTAGAAAAATGGTTAAATCTATTAGAAGGTTATTTTTTTGTTCAAAATTTTTCTGACAGGGAAAATATCACCTTCACACTCCTCAAGGATCTCCCCCATGTCAAACATTTTTGGGAAACTTACTAGGAGAAAAGTTCCACAGAGGAATCTGAAATATATGGGGCTAAGCCCACTTGAGATTTTTTTGTGGATGCGGTCAAAGAACAATACTATCCTGTTGATAACTATGAATACCAGTACATGAGATGGACCACACTCCGACAAGAGAAGAAAAAAATAGTGTCAGAGTTCACAAATACTTTTCATACCTTGCACACCAAGCTGGGTATCAAAGACTCTAAGCGGCATTTGGTTCTGAAATACCATGGGGCTCTGTATAGGTACATCCAAACCTAAATGGATTTCCAAAACATCTCATCATTGGGAGCTACCTATCGATATGCTGTCAAAATCGAGCAAAAATTTAGGCACCAGAACAAATGAAAATTCGGGTCTGCAAATATGTAACAACCAAAGAACAGTAAAGACAGACCTAACCAAAAACCTCTAGATAATTAGTCCAAGACACAGGACAAAAAGGGTAAAGTAAAGATGAAGAATGACACTAAGAAATGGTGTGACTTCCAGAAAATCCCCTGGCACAACAACGATGAATTTCGCTCGAAACAGTAATTGGTGGTCGAGGTAAAAGACACGAAGTCGAACCCTGATTCAGAATACGATCCAGAAAATATTAAAAACAAATAGATCATCGACGTAGACCCCAATGCTACTGTCACTACCACAACAATTAAGCTAGAAGAACCAGTAGATCCTGTAGAGGGGAAGTGCCTCTTCCAATCACAGATGTGGGTGAAGGGGACCCCATTTCATTTCATTGCTGATAACGAAAACCAGAAGAACCTCATCTCAACTAAGGTCGTCAAAAAGTTGGGTTTGTCGACAAGACCACACTCAGAACCATACAACATCGGGTGGCTTCACCAGGGACGATATCTTCGCATCAGCCAACAATGTCTCCTGTTCTATGGCATCCATCCCTTCAAGGATGAGGTAGTGTGTGATATTTCCCCTCTTGATGTCTGTGATGTTGCTTTTGGAAAACCATATATGTGGAAACATCATGCTATCTATGAGTCTAGACCCTGTAGTGTCATTATTACTCTAGGAGGTCATCTCTACATCATACCAGAGGTAGTTCCGACTATTGCTCCACCAAAACAACACTGCAAGGTAATATCTCATACTGCAACATTCATCCTCTTGAAATTTTATTCAAAGGATGCATAGAACACCACTACAACCACTGTAGCCTCAACACCTTCTATCCAACAAAAATATATTGTCGAAGAGACAGAAGATATTGTTTCTTCACCTACGATTGTGCCTACACAATGCCCCATCCAACCCAGAGACAACAGGTTGGTGGAACAAATTCAACCCCTCCAGCAACAGGTTTGTGACAGTTGTCCACAAGATTAGAAGCACAACTTCTCCAACAAGGCACACATCTCACCAAGCGTCATATTCAGAAAATGTTTTCCCCTCTTCCTTGGGCACTCAACGCAATGGATACCATTGCTTCCTATGGGGGGAGGATTGATTCAGGTGGATATTGCTGGCCACCCACCTATTCCAACTGGATCCTCTTTTCAGTTTTTAGTGTAACATGTTCTTCTGTACTTATTTGTAATTGTGGGTTCTACACTTCTAGGGTTGTCTGAAGCCCTGCACATATTCCAGGTGGATACTGGTGGCCTCTGACCTAATCCAACTAGCTTATTTTGTATGTTTTCATGTCATCACATCTTGATGTACTTCCAGGGTCATTTTGGGGCACTAAATAGTGTTTATTTGGCTCGCCACAGTCAAATTGTAGACAGAGTCAAATTTTGATGGCATAATGCGTATTTCTCGAAAATACCTTTCCAACAGGCTATCACACACCTAAAACGGAGATCGTATGCAAAAGTTATGACCCCGGGAAGTTAATGTACTAACTTACCCAAACGGGACCCATGCAACTTTTGGCATTTTATCTCCTAGTGTTAGGTTTTTGGATGTCTAGGGTTTTGTCATTCATGTTTATCATAAAAAGGCCTTCAGAGCCTCATTGTAATCATCTTTCTATGAATGAGCATAGTCGTCACATCTCTTCTCAGGGATAAAGCTAACACCATTCTAGCGAGTCTTGCACTCTGTATTTTTACAGTCTATTTACAATTCTTTCATTAATAGAAATCAATTATTGTTGTATTTCTCTGTTTCTGGAAATTTTCATGAGTATTTCATTGTAACATCTCTCCTTTTATTTCATTCCAAAAATAATCTAGATAAGTGGTATCAGAGCAGGCTACTCTTGATCGTTTTCCATCCCATGTCCCTGATGAGGTCTGAGCATATATAGTTGGGTCTCGAGTTTGTATCTCTTGAGGAAAATCACTCTCGCATGCCCAAGAAATCCTCGATGGAAGAAGAAAAAAAAAATGGCAGAGCAGAAGATTCTATTAACATGTTGCTTGAGCAAGCTCTTGCGCGACAGAGGGATGAAATGATGGAGAATTTTTCACATGTCCTTCAATGCCTGCTGATAGCAACAGGCGCATCTTCATCAAGCGACCATTTTGGAGGAACCTCTCCCTTCAAGGTACAAGTTAATTTTGATATTCCAATATTTGAAGGCCAGATAGATGCAGATGCTCTAGAAAAATGGCTAAATCTATTAGAAGGTTATTTCTCTGTTCAAAATTTTTTCAATAGGGAAAAGATCACCTTCGCACTTCTCAAGGATCTCCCGCATGTCAAACATTGGCAGGAAACTTACTAGGAGAAAATTTCCACAGAGGAATCTGGAATATATGCGGTCAAGCCCACTTGGGGCTTTTTTGTGGATGCGGTCAAAGAACAGTATTATCCTGTTGATAACTATGAAGACCAGTACATGAGATGAACCACATTATGACAAGAGAAGAGCCAAACAGTTCCACATTTCACAAATACTTTCCATACCTTGCGCACCAAGCTGGGTATCAAAGACTTTGAGCGACATCTGGTTCTGAAATACCGTGGGGCTCTGCATAGGTACATCCAAACCGAAATGGATTTCCTAAACATCTCATCATTAAGATTTGCCTATCAACATGATGTCAAAATAGAGTAGAAATTTAGGCACCAGAACAAATGGGAATTTGGGTTTGCAAATATACAACAACCAAAGCATAGTAAAGACGTTCCTAACCAATAGCCTCTAGACAACCAGTCCAAGACACAGGACAAAAAGGGTAAATTAAAGATGAAGAATGACACTGGGAAGTGGTGTGACTTCCACAAAATCCCCTGGCACAACACCGATGAATGTCCCTCGAAACAGTCGTTGGTGGTCGAGGTCAAAAACATGGAGCCGAACCCTGATTCAAAATCCGATCCAAAAAATATTGAAAATATACAGATCATCGACGCAGACCCCACTGCTGTTGTCGCGACCACAAAAATTCAGCTAGAAGAACCAGTAGATCCTAAAGAGGGGGAGCACCTCTTCCATTCACAAATGTGGGTGAAGGGGACCCCATTTCATTTCATTGTTGATAACGACAGCTAGAAGAACCTCATTTAAGCTAAGATCACCAAATAGTTGGGGTTGTTGACAACACCAAAACCGTAGCCATACAACATTGGGTGGCTTCACCAGGGATGATATCTTCGCGTCAGCCAACAGTGTCACTCATCCTATGGCATCCATCCCTTCAAGGATGATGTAGTGTGTGATATTTCCCCTCTTGATGTTTGTGATGTTGTTTTGGTCCAACCATATATGTGGAAACGTCATGCTGTCTATGAGTCTAGACCCCGTAGTGTTGGATACCAGAGGTAGTTCTGACTACTACTCCACCAAAACAACACCACACGGTAATCTCTCATACTGCAAAATTCATATTCTTCACAATCTATTCAAAGGATGCACAGAAGACCACTACAACCACTACAACCACTGCAGCCTCAACACCTTCTATCTAACATAAACAGATTGTCGAAGAGACATAAGATATTGTTTCTTCACATATGATGGTTCCTACACAATGCCCCATCCAACCCAGAGACAATAGGTTGGTGGAACAAATTCAATCCCTCTAGCAACAGGTTTATGACTGTCTTCCACAAGCCAAGAAGCACAACTTCTCCAACAAGGCACACAACCAACCAAGCATCAGATTCAGAAAATGATTTCCCCTCTTCTCTGGGCACTCAATGTAATGGAGATCATTACTTCCTAAGGGGGGAGGATTGATCCAAGTGGATATTTGTGGCCACCCACCTGTTCCAACTGGCTCTTGTTTTCAGTTTTTAGTGCAACACATTCTTTTGTAATTCTTTGTAATTCTGGGTTCTACACTTTCGGGGTTGTCTGAAGCCCTACACATCTTCCAGGTGGATACTGGTGGCCTCCCACCTAATCCAACTAGTTTATTTTATATTTTTTCATGTCAGCACATCCTGTTGTACTTCCAGGGCCATTTTGGGGCATTAAACAATGTTTTTTTGGCTCGCCATAGTCAAATTATGGATGGAGTTGGAGTTTGACAATGCAATGCATAGTTCTTGAAAACACCTTTCCAATGGGCTATCACGCGCCTAAAATGGAGATTGTATGCAAAAGTTACGACCCCGGGAAGCTAATGTACTAACTTACCCAAACAGGGCCCACATGACTTTTGGCGTTGCATCTCCTAGGGTTAGGTTTTTGGATGTCTAGTGTTTTGGCATTCATGTTTATCATAAAAATTCCTTTAGAGCCTCATTGTAATCATATTATTCCGAATGAGTGTAACCGTCCCATCTCTTCTTCGAGATAAAGCTGCCACCATTCTAGCGAGTCTTGCACTATGTATTTTAAAGTCTCTTTACAATTATTTCATTAATAGAAATCAAGTATTGTTGTATTTCTTTGTTTCTGGCAATTTTCATGAGTATTTCATTGTAATATCTCTGATTTCATTTCGTTCCAAAAATAATCTGGATCACTCTACCTCGTATTTGAATTAGTGTTCAAACATAGAATAATATACCATAGTCTGTATAATCATGGAGATATAAGGTAAGGGTAGTAAGAAAAAATTATATCAAGAAATCCCTTATCATGACACTATATATCAAACATTGGAAAAAAACAAGACACTCATTTGAAATAAAAATGAAGATTAGAGAAGAGTAGAATATGATGCAAAAATTAATAACAGATTTGAAAGACTCTGCAACAGATAAAAATAGGGAGAAATCATAGTGAATGAAGTAAATGCATACCCATCCAAAAATTTGAATGTTTAACGATTGACATAGGCCCAAGAAATCATAGTGAATGAAGTAAATGCATACCCATCCAAAAAAATGAATGTTTATAGAATTGGCATGGGCCGACAGTGTATCGACATCCAAATAAATCAACACTTATGTAGGTCATGCACCAAGAAACATGGCACATATTATCAAAATAACATTGCCACATGTTGAAACCAACGATATTTGTAGGTGTGATGTAGAGTTACTGAATTGGGGAAATTATATATTATCAAATTTAATTTAAAAGACTTTTAACTTCTCCTCTGGTGGTTAGTTAGGTTCACAAACATAGGTTTGGAACAATGAATAGGTTTTCTTGTGGCTTAGAATGATAAAAAGGTTTTATGAGGTTCTTAGATTTTTCTCAAAAATTTGTCGTAAAATAAAAGGTGCGTTTTTTATATTTTTGATAATTTCATAAATTAGAATGTTTATTTTATAAAAATTGGAATTAGGGATTTTTTTTTTTCACACAAACTGGGAAATTTTATTTATTAAAAAGGCACGACCAAGGCCTCTAAGTACAAAAAGGACAGGCTTGTATTAAAGGAAAAATCTAGCACCCATGTTCTGACTAATGTCCATAATTTATTACTACTCCTAAAAGACTAATAATGTTTGATATTTTCACTACAATGCACAAAATATATCTGGTAATAAATGCCCAATATACAAACAAAAAAACAAATCATATCACTATTATAAAATAAACATTCTAAACCTCTTCTATCTTCATTCCTTCTTTTTTTTTTTTTT
>JASDQU010334623.1:10881-23580 GCA_032191745.1 Picea mariana
AGAGCGCGTAGGCAAAGCAAGATGAAACATTACAATTTAAGGAGAAAGGACCGGATCATTGTGTTGGCCGAGGAGGATCCTTTCTACCTTTTTTTTTACGAACATCAATCCAACCAGAGGAGCTGGTAGGCTCAGCAGCTTTTACCACCAAAGCCAGATGGTTTAAGGAAGTGCCATAATCTTGAGCTACTGAATTCAAGGGTGCTTCTTTGTCACTGTCTGAGTTGTCTGATTCATGAGGTCGCTTCTGAGTCCCTGGGAGCGACGCTGTGATCATGATTGTGTCAGTTGTTTCCTCCTTTTCGTGAGGTGGGTGCAAGGACTTAACTGCGGGAGTTGGAGTCATGACTTCTGAGTCTGCAGGATTTTGTGCCAAGGCTGCAGGCTAGTGTTTTGGGTCAACAGTTGGCTGCTTAGTGAGAGTTTGGGCCTGCGAAGGCCTTGAGGAAGGCATAGGAGTTGGAGCCTCTTTGTGATGCTGCTTGTTGTCAGAGGAAGGGTTCGGGCGGCTTTTGTGAGATTTTGGTCCTTGCCAACCATTGGCTCTTTTTCGTGCTCCCGAAGTTGAGGGAGGGATGGGGGAAAGAGGACAAGTTGCCTGGAGGTGCCCTGTTTGCTGACAGGAGCGACATCTGAAGGCGGTGTTCTCATAGTCAACCATATATATGAAAGGATCTCTGTCACCCTAGTCTATAAGAATCCTATATGGAAGCCCTTGACTGAGGTCAATTTCAATGCATAGGCAGGCAAAAGTGACGAATCCTTTCGTTATTCTGTCTGTGTCTATCTTGATAAATCTACCCAATGCATTGCCCAGTGTGGGTAAAAAAGATGCAGAATAGAAATGCAGGGGTAGATTGGGTAGTCTTACCCAGACCGGTGTAGTCATGGTTTTCATGGTCAGTGGATTGAATTCTGGAAACCATCGCTGCATGGAGAGACCAGATCTGCCCCAGAACCAAGGACCTTGCTCTAGCACGCGTTGACATTCAAATTCTGTGGAGAAGTTGATGATGAAGAACCCCTTGGAGCAGAAGAACAACTCATGCCCCTTCGACCAGGTCTTGTTAACCCATTCCTTTAGCGCAGGGGCCGAGGGACAAAGTCCGTTGAAACAACAAATGAGGGCTTTGGCCCAGTAGAGAAAGGCGTAGCCATAGACTTGGGGATCTTCGACTTCTGCTGTTGGAGGTTCTTCACACTGCTCCACAATGAAGGTAGATCCAAAGGGCTCATTTACTTTTGAAGCTTCGGCCTTGAACCCTGAAGGAGCGGAAGTTCCTGATTTCACGGCCTGCTTGTAAGAGCTTGGATGAGTGGCTGAAGGCACTCCTCCACGCAACCGAGAAGTGAGAGAAATGGTTGTGTTTTTTAGATTTCCGTAGTCCCGTAGCAGAGAGCCATCTCCAAGCTGCCTTCCTTCGAAGATTAGTCGTTGGAATCCAGGCAGAATACTTGTAGCTTGGTGGATTTGGGTTTTGAGTTCAAAAACGGAAACTGAGTCTTGAGCCTGCAAGCAGAGAGAAGATCTGGCAATGGTCTTTATAAAAAGGGGGAAGCTTGCTGTAGTTTCAGAGTTAGTCTTGCCGCAATATTCCGAGTGAATCCTCGGTCCTGCGTTCCTCTTAACTAGATTTCTGCACCAGAGCGAAGGCGGAGAATCCCCCAAGAGCCGAAGAACTCTGAGGTCTCGGATATTTGACTAGCTTCCAATCTTTAGGTCAAGGCGGCGGAGGTGGCTAGGGTTTAGTACTTGCCGCACCCTCCGCCTATTCTCAACATTGATCCGGTCCCAAATCGCTGGTTCGCTCTCGCCAGAGAATGAGTCGGAGCCGTCCTCCTCGGTTTCCTCTACGCCGGCTGCTAGTTCTGCCCCGGCCTCCTCGGCTTCGTCACAGACCATAACCTCTGCAGAACCGAACTTCAAATGGGCATGAAGGATGAGAGGGAGCTCTTGGTCGGCCTTACGCTGAGAGTGGTGAGACTTCTCAATCTCTTCGGCCCCAAACATGCGCTGGTAGAAGCTTATGGCGTCCGCAGCATGCGGTGCCTCCACAATCAAATGGGGTTTCAGGGTAGAGAACATTGGCAGCTTGGCTGCCGCGCCATTTCCCTTGTCGTTCTCCGCTACAGCCGGCACAATCTCCTTAACACAGATACGGTGGTCGCTCTGAGGCCTTATGGACTTCTTGATGCGGTTCTTCACAATCTTCTTGTTCAGCAGAGGAATCACCATTCTGCAAAACCCTAGATAGTTACCAGACCAACAATATTTCCACATGTGGTTGTCTTCATTCCTTCTTCAACTCAAGACGACACTTCAATATTCAACTCAGGCAACATATTCAACCTCTTTGTTTCTTGTTTGTAAGATTCCCTCGTGTCCTTTTCCTAAGCTGAAGCTTCTGGAATTGTCTCCCTCTTATCCAGTTGTCTCTACAAATATTCCCCATGCCAACGCAGATAGTCCACCTCACCCTGGAGTTGTCCAATTAACACTCTATGATAAGCCATAGTTTCAAAAGCAAAGGTTAATGTTGCACTATGCGCATGAACTTTGAGAGATAGTTTTTGAGTAGTTGTGAAATTATCCTCCACAGACTCATGAACCCAAGATGAAGTTCCCTGAGGCACCTTCTTTCCTTTCTCCATGATTAAGAAATTGAATTCGAGACCAAATTTAGGGGTTGACACCACCTCAAGAAACCAACTATCGCTCAACTTTCCTCATACCAGAATACTACTCAATTGCACCCCAATTGGAAAGAGGAAAAAAGTACAGATTCTCTTCGCAAGCCACTCTCGAAAAAAGATACCTCCAACCCAAGAACGATTATAAACTTATATCCAGACTAAGAATAACTTAATACCAACCAGACTTAGCAGCAAGCTTGAAATTCTTACCAAAGTGCCAACTAGATGATGGATCTGCCAATAAATGTCCACTAACCACAAAGGATGCTAGAGACAGAGGAAGTCGACTCGAAACCCTTCACACTTAAAGCCCAACGATCCTGACTAGTTCAGACAACACACCAGAGGGTCCTTAGGTTGCTTGCACAATTGAAATTCTCCCCGAGATGATGCAATATTCCTTCCGCTCAACAATATAACCATCAAATTCTCCATCGAATTGAGAATTATAACTTCAAACCCAACTTTAGATACTATAATTGCACTAAAGTTATGGATGCATGAATCCTCACATTGATAATCCATCCCATGCTCTTGAGAAATGAATTGTTCCTTCGTGGCCTATACTTCCCACTTCTGTGCATATCTTCCCATCATTTCTTCCATTCCATTCTTCATCAAATCCATCAACCATGAAATGAGATTAGGCTCTAGGTATACTGTAGTATTAAAATTTTCACGGGTCTGAGTACAAATTCCACAAACAAAATCTCGTATCAGCGCCATTGGCATTAGCAACAATGAATATTGCCCGTCCATCACCACGAGCCAAACAATCGTGATGAGATCCCTCCCACTGTGCCATCTATTATGTAGATGAGGGGACTACTTCTGCATGTTAATTCCATGTGTTTCCATCCCTTCAACATTTATGTGGACCCAAAGGGCCCCATTCCTTATCCTAGCCCCTTTCATTATGGAGAGGCTACAATGCTCACTTTCCATTGGATTCCTAGGGAACCAGGGGCCAAGGCAATTGCCTTATTTTCCATTTTTTCATCCTCCGTATTGTTTTCTCTGAGAATATGAAAAAAATGGGCAAGACTGTTAAACAAAGACAATCCGATCCTCTATAGAATATGTTTTAACTTAAGATCCTTGGGAGCAGATCCCGTGACAAGGTATCAAATGGTATTTTTAGAATCTCCTGCTATATTAATCTGACTTATGTGCCATATTTTTTGATGTAGTATCTAGATTCCAATAGAAATCCATGACTCGATGGCCATATATGAAATGAATTAAGTGTTATATAATATTGGTGAGAGCTAATTAATTTTTTAAATTAATTTTATTTGTATTATTGAATACTAATATAAATTTATTTTTGGTCTTGTATTTAATATTAGTTTTAAATATTTTTTTAATCGAGGTACTTTTCTTCATTGCAAGGATGATATAAATTAATCTGGTGGAAATATCAAGTGAGTTTTACAAACTTCAAAAATACAACCAACCCTAAAATTTATCACCAAATATTTTTACTTATAAATCACAACACTCAATTAATTAAATTAACCTACTCAAATTACATTAAAATAATGAACCATGATCATTTTAATTTCAATATTTTTATTGTTTCAATTAATCACACCTTACTATAAAAACCTCCCTAAATTACTTCGACATTCTCAGGCTTTTAGAGAGTATGTTAGTTATATTTAAGTGGAAAAATGCCCCATGATTAATTCTAACATGATTGATTCTAACCCTAGTACCGACAATTGGACCCAAATACCAATAATTGAATGCCAATTATCTCTTCAAAAGACAATGAAGTTGTCAAGACTGTGAAAAAGCAAAGAACACTTTTGCAAGTGGGGATGAATCACGATGCATGCATTAAATTGCAACCCACACCCTCCCATAAATGACCCACAACTGTCTGTCACCCACTCTCTCAAGTGGCTGACCAAGATGCATTAAGTTGTAGAGCCCGTCGATACGTCTCTTGTTGGACACACTTATCGACTTACCGACTTTGTTACAGCTTTCGGTGCACTTTAAAGAAAGGGCAAAGTCGCAGAGTCATTAATGGAAGATCATTCATTGTATCAACAAGAGGCAAGAAAATACATATTTCACTTGTTAGTCTGCCCTTCCTCATTTTAGCATCATATTATTTCTCAATGTATCCTTTCAGTGATAAGAATGGCTCACAGACCTGCTTCTGCCTCCACCTCTACCTCTACCCATAGCAATAACAATTACGTTGTTTCTTATAAATCATCGTGGTCCAGATGTGAAAAATACTTTCACCGGCCATATTTACAACCATCTTCCTTCATATGGATTGGGAGTCTTTTTCGACAAGCCAGAATTGCAGCGTAGAGAAAAAACAAACCCTCAAATAAAAGAAGCTATAACAACCGTGTTTTGTCCACATGCTATTTTTTCTCCTGGATATGCAGAATCAAGAGGGTTTTGTCAGCAACTATAATGCTGACAAAACCAACAAGATACTCATTAGAATCCCAAAAACCCTCGTAGGAAATAGAAGACAATACTACTCATGACATCTGAACTAGAAATCTCAAACACAATGCACACACAAAACCTCTACCTTGGATTTCAATTAGTGTTCAAACATAGAATAATATACCATAGGTTGTATAATCATGGAGATATAAGGTAAGGGCCGTAAGAAAAAATTATATCAAAAACTACCTTATCATGACACTATATATAAAAAATTGGAAAAAACAAGACACTCATTTGAAATCAAATTGAATATTAAAGAAGAGTAGAATATGATGAAAAAATTAATAACAGAGTTGAAAGACTCTGCAACAGATAAAAATAAGCAGAAATCATAGTGAATGAAGTAAATGCATACCCATCCAAAAATTTGAATGTTTATCAATTGACATAGGCCGGAGAAATCATAGTGAATGAAGTAAATGCATACCCATCCAAAAAATTGAATGTTTATAGAATTGACATAGATCGGGTCTCTCACACAGTCTACCCCTTAGTTGTAGATTGTATAGGAAAATCTCCAAAGTTGGAAGGTAAAGAAGGAGGGTATGGGCATATTTAATTAGATGTTGTGTGTCCACATCCAAATACATTGACACTTATGTAGGTCATGCACCAAGAGACGTGGAACATATTTGCAAGTGTGATGTAGAGTCACTGAATTGGAGAAATTATGTATCATCAAATTTTAATTTAAAAGACTTTTAACTTCTCCCACTGTGGATAGTTAGGTTCACAAACATAGGTTTGGAACAATGAATAGGTTTTCTTGTGGCTTAGAATGATAAAAAGGTTTTATGAGGTTCTTAGATTTTTCTCAAAATTTTGTCGTAAAATAAAAATTATGTTTTTAATATTTTTTATAATTTCATAAATTAGAAAGTTATTTTATAAAAAATGGAATTAGGGATTTGTTTTTTTTCACAAAAACTAGGAAATTTTATTCATTAAAAGGGTGCAACCAAGGCCGCTAAGTACAAAATGGATGGGCTTGTATAAAAGGCAAAATATAGCACCCATGTTCTGATTAATGTCCATAATTTCTTTCTACTCCTAAAAGACCAATCACGTTTTATATTTTCACTACAATGCACAAAATATATCTGGCAATAAACACCCAATATACAAACAAAAAAACAAATCATATCACTATTGTAAAATAGACATTCTAAACCTCTTCTATCTTCATTCCTTCTTCAACTCAAGACGACACTTCAAGACCCAGATCAGGCAACATCTTCAACCTCTTTGTTTCTTGTTTGTAAGATTTCCCCGTGTCCTTGTCCCTAGCTGAAGCTTCTGTAATTGTCTCCCTCTTATCCAGTTGTCTCTGAAAATATTCCCCATGCCTACGCATATAGTCCACCTCATCCTAGAGTTGTCCAATTAACACTCTATGCTAAGCCATAGTTTCAAGAGAAAAGGTTAATGTTGAACTGTGCGCATCAACTTTGAGAGATAGTTTTTGAGTAGTTGTGAAATTATCCTCCTCAGACTCATGAACCCAAGATGAAGTTCCCTGAGGAACCTCCTTTCCTTTTGCCGTGATTAAGAAATTGAATTCGAGACCAAATTGAGGGCTTGACACCACCTCAAGAAACCAATTATCGCCCGACTTTCCTCATACCAGAATACTGCTCAATTGCACCCCAATTGGCCAGAGGAAAAAAGTACAGATTCACTCCGCAAGATGCTCTCAACAACATATACATCCAACCCAAGAACAATTATAAACTTCTATCCATATTAAGAATAACTTAATACCAACCAGACTTAGAAGCAAGCTTGAAATTCTTACCAGAGTGCCAACTAGCTGATGGATCCCCCAATAAACATCCACTGACCACGAAGGATGCCAGAGACATAGGAAGTCGGCTCGAAATTCACACTTAAATCCCAATGATCCTGACCAGTTCAGACAACACACCAAAGGGTCCTCGGGCTGCTTGCACACTTGAAATTCTCCCCGAGATGACGTAATATGCCTTTCGCTCAGTAATATAACCATCAAATTCTCCACCGAATTGAGAGTTATAACTTCAAACCCAACTTTAGAGACCATAATTGCACTAAAGTCATGGATACATGAATCCTCACACTGATAATCCATTCCACGCTCCTAAGAAATGAATTGTTCTTTCATGGAATGTACTTCCCACTTCTGCGCATATCTTCCCATCATTTCTTCCATTCCATTCGTCAGTAAATCCATCAACCATGAAATGAGATTAGGCTCTAGTCGTACTGTAGTATTAAATTTCCCATGGGTCTGAGTACAACTTCCACAAACGAAATCCTGTATCAGTGCCATCGACATTAGCAACAATGAATATTGCCCGTCCATCACCACGAGCCAAACAACCGTGATGAGATCCCTCCCACTGTGCCATCGAGTATGTAGATGAGGGGGTTACCTTTTCATGTTAATTCCATGTGTTGCCATCCCTTCAACGTTTACATGGACCCAAAGAGCTCCATTCCTTATCCTAGCCCCTTTCATTATGGAGAGACTACAATGCTCACTTACCGTTGGATTCTTAGGGAACTAGGGGCCAAGCCAATTGTCTTATTTGTCATTTTGTCGTCCTCCATATTGTTTTTTCTGAGAATATGAAAAAAATGGGCAAGAATGTTCACCAAAGACAATCTGATCCTCTATAGAATACATTTTAACTTAAGATCCTTGGGAGCATCCCATTATATTAATTTGACTTATCTGCCATATTGTTTGATGTAGTACCTAGATTCCAATAGAAATAGGTATCAAATGGTATTTTTAGAGTCTCCCATTATATTAATATGACTTATCTGTCATATTGTTTGATGTAGTACCTAGATTCCAATAGAAATCCATGACAAGATGGCCATATATGAAATGAATCAAATGTTATATAATATTGGTGAGAGCTAATTAATTTTTTAAATTAATTTTATTTGTATTATTGAATACTAATATAAATTTATTTTTGGTCTTGTATTTGATATTAGTTTTAAATCTTTTTTTCCTAGATTTATTTTTCTTCATTTTAAGGATGGTATAAATTAATTTCATTGAGATATCAAGTGAGTTCTACAAAGTTCACAAATACAACCAACCCTAAAAGTTATCACCAATTTTTTTTACTTATAAATCACAACACTCAATTAATTAAATTAACCTACTCAAATTACATTTAAATCATTAAAATAGTGAACCAACTTCTAATAAGATTATTTTAATTTCAATATTTTTATTATTCCAACCAATCACATTAGTATAGAAACCTCCCCTAAATTATTTAGACATTCTCATTGAGGAGTGGGTTTACTAGGGAGCAATCTTTCCTCTAGAATTGGCAAGTCTTTCGGTTCCCACCAATCTATCTATAACATCTGTATTGGTTTAAAATGAAACAAAACCCTTCAGATAAGGTTTGGATTGAAACCCTTTTTTTGCTTGAAAATAAATCCGTTTGCTCTGAAGTTAGCCTACTCCATTCCCATTGGCCCTGTAGAAGGTATGCTAGTTATATTTCATTGGCAAAATGCACCATTGATTCTAACCCTAGTGCCGGCAATTCGACCCAACATACCAATAATTGAATGCAAATTATCTCTTCAAAAGACAATGAAGTTGTCATGACTGTAAAAAAGCAAAAAACGCTTTTGCAAGTGGGGACGAATCACGATGCATCCATTAGATTCGAACCAGACGCTCCCGTAAACGACATGCAACTGTCACCCACTCTCGCAAGTGGCCGACCAAGGTGGGGGCGGAGATGCATTAAGTTGCACAGCCCGTCGATACGTCTCTTGCTGACCACACTTATCGATTTACCGACTTTGTTACAGCTTTCGGCGCGCTTTAAAGCAGGGGCAGAGCCGCAGAGTCATTAAGGGCAGACCATTCGTTGCATCAACGAGAGGCAAGCAAATACATATTTAACTTGTCAGTCTGCCCATTGTTTCCCTTCCTCATTTTATCATCATCTTATTTCTCAATGTATCCCTTCATTCATAGAAAAGGCTCACACACCCGCTTTCGCCTCCACCTCTGCCCATAGCAATAACAGTTACGATGTTTTTTATAAATCATCGTGGTCCAGATGTGAAAAGGACTTTCGCCAGCCATATTTACAGCCGTCTTCCTTCATATGGATTGGGAGTCTTTTTCGACGAGCCAAAATTGCAGTACGGAGAAAAAACAAACCCTCAAATAAAAGAAGCTATAGCAACCGTGTTTTGTCCACGTGCTATTTTTTCTCATGGATACTAGAATCAAAATGGTGTCTAGACTAGCTGTTGAAAAATCCATAGATTGCATTACCCACTTCATCATTCGAGCAATTTTTCATGATAAAACATTGAAATCGGAGGCCATCATCCTTCCAGTATTTTACAATGTTAGGGCAAATACAGCGATAGAGTATATGCTAAAACCTTGAGAATTCTCCAGTAGACGGGCATGTATAGAGTGTTTGTTCACGCTTTGAGAATTCTCTCGTGGACGGGCAAGATAGCGTGTACGTTCAAGACTTGAGAAATCTCAGCTGGACGGGCAGCGATAGTGTATATGCTGAAGCCTTTCTTAATCATGCAAAGAAAGGGAGCTACGACCGGAAAAGACTTGCGGCTTGGATAAAAGCAGTCTGATGATTCACATATAAGCGGTTTCGAGCTGGAGGCTTGTAATGGGTTAGTACTCTGTCTTTCATTCTCTGTATTAGCTTAACTGTACCGGTAAACAAAGCTTCAAATACACATACTGTGCTAGTTCCTTTGCCAATAACCAGTGGCGAAGGCGAGATCGTCGATGAGGTAGCGCAACTGGTGCAGAAAAAGGGTTAGGAAAGCACCATTGCCAATAATCAGTGACGAAGGCGACCTACACGAGGAGGTAGCGCGACTGGTGCAGAAAAGGGTTAGGAAAGCACCATTGCATGTGGCCACACATCCATCTGGATTGGAGGAGCAGCAGAACAGATGGGATCCGTCCTTGTGGGGCTTATGGGTTTAGTTGGGCCAGTAAAAAATACCCTGGCACAGTGGCAAAAGAATACTTCGACAAAAAGAGATCACTTTACTTGCTGTCCAGTTTATGACAAAGAGAGATCACTATACTGGCTGTCATGTTTATAGGATGAGTCTGTAAGGTTGGAATTTGTATTAGTTTTGCGAGGTTGGAATTTGTATTAGTTTTTACTGAGAGTGAAACATAATTTTTTTTTGTCAATTTTTTTTTTTTTAATTTCTGTATTAGTTTTGTTTTCTTTGTTGGAGTTTTAATCAATTTTGTTTTTTTTTGAGTTTTTACTATCATATTTTTTAATCAATTTTTCATGAAATCAAGTTCAAATTTTAGTAATTGAATTTGTATAATTTTAGTTTCTTCAAGAAAATATAATTTAAATAATATAAAATTGTGATTTCATTAAAATTTGTTTATGATTAAAAAATTCTAATGTTTAGACAAAAAAATTTTCTTCAAAAATTTTAATGTTTAAACAATGTCCTATATTTCAATATTGTAAATTTAATAAAAAAATTAATTTTTAGAAATCAATTCTTTAAAAATAAAGCTTTCATTAAAAATTGGTAATTATAATATCATGATAGAATGTTGTAGGTTATTAAAATATGAGTCAACTTTAACTGCAGCAAAGACAAGACAAAAACCTCAATTTTTCATTGTTTTATATCTAATGGCAAAGTTGTGAATACTAATTACTATTTTTTCATAGTTTCATATGCATATGTATTACATATACATATAACATATGCAATGGTAAAGTCATATGTAATAAAAAATTTAAAAATTTATCAATATAAATAAATAAGTATATATCTTATATATATTTTGTTTTAAATTTTGGAAGAATTTTTAGTTTTAATAAATATAGTTTATACTTGAAAATTTGGTTGTTAATTTATATTTAAAGTCTTCTATTTATTAAAAAAAAATGTTTTAATTTTTTTTTTTAATTTATAAATTTATCAGATATAAGATATATGAAATAAAGTATAATTAAAATATATTAATTGTATGTATTTGTAAGAAAAAATAAAGATTTTTGCTACTACATAAGTCAATAGGAAGTCAATAGGAGAGAATCTTACTCTTATGCTTTCATCTTTACTTTTTATAAAGAATTTATGTTTTCATCTTCACTTTTTATAAGCAATCTAAACAAATTCATGATGAAAATTCTTAAAATTGTGAAGAGAAAGAACCACAAATTCTCCATGTCTTTTATCTTTAATTTTCATAATTCTAGCAATCCATGAAATGTCTTAATGAAAGTTATGTTTTGTGCTTAAAGTTTGTCCTAGAGTATGTGTTATGTGATTTTGAGAAATTGAGATCATAAATGTATTTCAAAATTGTATTTGTAACACACCCGGCCTCTAAGTGCTCTTTTAAGGGGTCGGACATCAAAATTCCTCTTTCCTTAACTCTCTCTAGGTTCCCCTTTCTTCTCATTGCAGGTTCTTCCAAACCCGCAGGCTCTTTCTTGGCCCCTTTGAAGGATTTGAATAACATGCGCTAGCTCTTCATGCTAGACCCTTCCTTCATATGACCTCAAGCTGTTATCACATGCCTAATCAAAAGGCACTTCCCAACTTCGGGTATTCTGTTGTGAGTCACCCGACTCTCCCGACTTCCCAAATTCCAAACTAGAGCCTAGCGAGCACTAGATCCTTCCCTTATTCTCCATTGATGTGACCTCCAACTATGACCTGGGGCCCACTTTCAAATGTTTCAGGACTTCACACTTCGTGGACTCAAAAGTTAGCTCACCTCTTCGTGAATTGGGACTTCGCGTTTCGGGATTTTGCATTTCGCGAAGTGGGAAGATTTCTTGCCTCTTTTCCCCGATTCTCGATCCCTGAAATCCGCTCGTGTCATATCGATGGTCCACAACCTTCCTTGATCCAACGGTCTAGGTCACATCGCGATTTTGAATTTCGGAGTTTTAGTCGCACCAACGTGCAATTCTTCCATCGCGCTAACTCTGAACTCACATATCCGATAGTCAAGGTGGGTCTTGATAGATCCTTAGATCTATGGCCTAGATCACATCACGACTTCAGGTTTCAGACTTCAGAGGATCCGTCCCCTTCACAATGATTACCAACATTCGTCGAACTTGCGAAGACTGAAGGATTCGAGGCATTAATGCCTGCGCTCCTTCTTCAAATCTAACGGTCGTGATAGACCTTGGACCCTCCCAAACGAATCTTGTCCATTCATCTTCCAAATGAAAGGATATTCTCTTCTGATACTTGAGTCTCGCTATTCTTCCTGAGTTTTGTTGGCTCTGAAAGGATTAAGATCTTTGTGCTCTTTCTCTTGAACGTAATGCTTGGAAGAATTCTTCTGCGCACCCCTTACGTTCATTCCTCAACTCTAAGACTTAAGAGGTTCTTGACCTTTGCCCGCCTCATAGAGACTCTGTGCATATCAACACTACCTCTCCTGAGCTTAATTACATAGGGTATGAGAATACTTATCCATTACAGGTTGCAACCAACTAAATGACTGTGTGT
>JASDQU010334630.1:0-10474 GCA_032191745.1 Picea mariana
GTATTATTATTCTCTTAGTAAGTTAGAAGTTGTAGAGTAAGAGAGCATAGGAGAGTAGAGAAGAATAGAGATTGAAGAAGTTGTATGAGCAAATAGTTGTTGCTATTGAATCCATGTACATAAGCACTTGAATTAATACAAGAATGCTTTGATCCAATTTTATTGTGTTGTTATGGTCACTATTTTCATCTATTGAATGGTATGTTTACAATTTTCTTATATACTATGTTATGCATTTATTTCAATGTTGTGTGTGTATCTATGATTTCATGTTGAATGTATGAAATCCGTGAGAGGGAGAGTGTAAGTTTCAATTATTTCTCTTCCTGAGAATTCCTGCAAGGAGTGCAATGAAATTCCACAAGGAGTGATTTGACAAGATTCTGAGTTTATCTTAGAAAATCTCAGGAGGGATATTGTTGTTCTTATACCCATAGAAGTGAAAGCATTGCACAGAGTCATGCAAGGTGTGCGTAGGCCAGTTGAAGTCTTAGACTTTTCCAACCCAAGTGAGTGGTTAAAGGATCTTTGTCTCAAGGAGTGCACAGAGGTGGAAGACATCAGATAATAAATGATTATCATGAAGGACGCAAGGAGTGCGCACAAGAATTCCTTCTAATCCTTGATTTTTTCGCAAGAACCAAGCTCAGGACGGATAGAGTCTTTGAATATTTCAAGGGAAAGATGAGGTTTAGAGTCACCCTATGAAATCAAGCTCAGGACGTTTGACACTAAGTTATTTGGCTAGGAGCATCGAGAACTTGAAAAGATGGTGGAAACTCTCAGAGGGAGAAACATCCATACTCATAGACTGTTATATCCAGCAGAGTTGCAGGGAGGATAAAGGCGAGAGTATTTCAACACTTACAATCTTAGGAGGGATAGAAACCATTAGATCCATAGGAGCACAAGTTGTTGATTGGCGCTTTGAAATTTTGTCATATCGGGAATCGAGGGTGTGGAAGAAACAACTACCCAGAAGTCATGATACACAAAATCCCAACGAAATTTGAACCATCATATCATCGAAGGTTTGGGACCGTTGATCTGTGGTGAGGAGATATCGTTATTTAGGATATCTTGCAAAGTGAGAGAGCTACATCGCAACTCCACGATATGCAAAATATCATCGCGTTGAAAGTTGGGCCCCATGTCTTAGTTGAGGGTCACATCAGTGAAGAGTAAAGGGAGGAGCTAGAGACTGTTAGCCCATTTCAGGATTTTGGGACTTGGAGGAGTTGAGTTTCCTTGCAACAGAAGTGCCAATATCATGAAACATGATGCACCCATTTTGGGGTTAAGCCTATGGTCACACCAACAGTCACGTGGAGTGGAGGCACACATCTTGTGCATGTTTGCGCAGGTGGATCGAAGAAAAAGGACCTGTGGTTATATGCATTGAAGATTCCATTTGGGAATCAAAGAGTCATTTTGACTCAAAGGAAACCAAAAATCCATAGTCCAGGAGGTCAAGAGGACCCTCTTGAGGTGGGGGTCTGCGCCAGGTGGTATAAAAGCTAAAAAAAATTATTTTCCATAGGGGGGAGACAGAGGACAGTTATGATTTGAATTTTGTGTGGACAGTTTGAAACAATGCTGCCAAGAAGACGTCAAGAGAGAGGTATTCCTGATCCAGCTGTGGAAAGGGAGATGAGATAACTTCATGCCCGATTGGATGCTATGGAGACAACACAGAGGCGAACACCTGATACTAAAGATATCAGTGAGGCCGAAAGAGAAAATGAAGAAGGAGACGAAGAATAAGTTGTAGCTGAAGATGCTGTAGGATAACGTCTATTCAAGGTTGTCGCAAGAATCGGTGCCAGAAAAAAAATAGACATCCCGATGTATGAAAGCAACTTAGACATTAAGGAGCTGCTAGATTAGTTTAGATCTCTGGATAAATATTTCAGTTATGAAGATATTGAAGAGGATATAAAAGTAAATCATGCTGTCACTATACTAAAAGGGCATGCAACACTGTGGTGGGATGAACTATAGGCTGACAGGCATTGCAAAGGAAAAAAAAGAATCAAAAGCTGGGACAGAATGGTTGCAAAGATGAAATCCAAATTCATACCCAGAGATTACCAAATCAATATGTTCTGGAGAATGAAGAATTTGAGACAGAAAGGAATGATAGTGAACGAATACACTGAGGAGTTTTACAGAATAAACATTAGAGTTGTTCATCATGGGAGTGAAGATGAAAAGGTCAAAAAATACATGAATGTCATGAGATATGACTTTTAGGATGATATTAGCATGGTGACAATCAGAAATGTAGAAGACGCTTATCAGATTGCTTTAAAGGAAGAAGATAAATTGGCCCGAAAGCAAGGTCAAAGGGGAAGAGGTAGAAGTAGGAGCAGAGGCAAAGAAGTTGCCCAAGACAGAGTATAGAAGCCGAAGGATGAAGAGATGAAACCTAATAACCACACAGAGAGGGGAGGAAGTTCACAAGGAAGACAATATGTCGATAGGAACACTTTTCTGTAAGCAAGAGGAAGAGGAAGAGGCATAGGAGGTGAAATAAAGTATTTTGTCTATGGAAATATCAGACAAAAATACTGGGAATGTCCCGATAGAAAAATATATGGGGGAGGCGAAGCTCACATTTCAGAAGTGCAAAGGCAAAATGTTGAGGAAGAAGATGCAGAAGGAGAAAGATCCATAATGATGAGGAAAATTGTATTGAATCCAAATAAAGAGGTGGAGAATCCAGTACAGAGGAATAGTTTGTTTAGGACTACTGGCAAGGCCAAGGATAGGGTATGCAAGGTAAAAGTTGATAGTGGAAGCAAGGATAATATAGTATCCATAGAGATGGTGGAAAAGATGGAATTGGAGACAGTTGCACATCCAAGCCCATATAAGGTTTTGTGGTTGCAAAAGGGACATCAGGTAATAGTCACTAAACAATGTTTAGTTGAATTTAAAATAGGAGGTTATAAAGATGAGATCTTATGTGATGTCATTCCCATGGATGTCTGTCATCTTTTGTTGGGAATGCCATGGAAATATGATAGGAATGTTATCCATGACAGAAGAAATAACACCTATACCTTAGAAAAGAATGGTAGGATGCATATGTTGTTGCCAATTGAAGACAAGAAGGTGAAAGCAAAAGCCATAAATACTATACTTCTCATGAGTGGGAAGGAACTTCTGGATGAAGTCAGGAAAGGTGAAGAAATGCAGTTTGTTGTGGTAATAAAACCTAGATTCATCTTGACCAGTACTTCAATAGATGATCTACTTGAGGAAATTCAGGAACTACTAGAGAATTTCACTAATATAGTGGTGGATGATTTACCTTGTTCGTTACCACCCATAATAAGTATAAGACATCAAATTGACCTTATACTAGGAGCGAGTTTACCAAACAAAGAAGCATATAGTTTGACATCTTAGGAGAATGAAGAGGTCAATAAGAAATTCCAAGATTTGATGGACAAAGGGTTGATTAGGGAAAGCTTGAGTCCATGTGTTGTGCCAACAATGTTAAGTCCGAAGAAATATGGTGGATGGAGGATGTGTACACATTCGAGGGATACAAACAAAATCACCATAAAGTATAGATTTCCTTTACCAAGGATGGATGAATTGATGGATTGCTTGAGTGTGGAAAAGTTTTTTTCAAAAATTGATTCGAAAACTGGATATCATCAGATTCAGATGAGGGAAGGTGATGAATGGAAGACAACATTCAAGATGAATGAAGGACTATATGAATGGCTTGTCATGTCATTTGTTTTGACGAATGCGCGAAATAATTTTATGAGATTAATGAATCAATTCTTGAAGGATTTCATTAGAAAATTTGTAATTGTGTATCTTGATGATATATTGATCTTCAGTAAGACTAAGGAAGAGAATTTGACATTTAACTCTAGTGATGAGGAGGTTTCAACAAGAGAAGTTGATGATAAATCTGAAGAAGTCATATTTCATGAAGAAAGAACTCATTTATTTGGGTTTTGTGATCTCTTCGAATGAGTTGAAGATGGATCCGGAGAAGGTAAAAGCAGTCAAAGAATGGTCATCGCCAAGGAATATCTTTGAAGTCCAGAGCTTCCATGGACTAGCCAATTTTTATAGGAAGTTCATTAAAAATTTTAGTGGGATTAGTGCACCAATGATGGACATAGTCAAGAAAAGACATAAAACTTTTCATTGGACAGAGGAAGCAGAAAGAAGTTTCAAGTTGTTAAAGGAGAAGATAATCGAACAACCAGTTCTGGTTCTGCCAGATTTCAGTAAAACATTTCAAATCAGATGTGACACAAGTGGGTTTGTGGTCGGATCAGTCTTAAGTCAACACAATAGACCGATTGCATACTTCAGTGAGAATATGAACAAGATGAAGATGAAATATTCCACATATGATAAAGAGTTTTATGCAGTCATACAGGCACTGAAGAAATGGAGGCACTACTTGGTTATGAAGGAGTTCATTTTGTATAGTGACAATCATGCCTTACAGTTTTTAAACAAACAGGAGAAACTAAACCAGAAACATGCAAAATTGGTTGAATTTATGAAAAACTTTACTTTTGTTATGAAGCACATTTCTGGAACTACTAACAAGGTTGTTGATGCATTGAGTAGGAAATGTTTTATTATGCAAAAGTTTCATGTGAAGGCCTTATGTTTTGATAGCCTTAAGGATATGTACAAAGATGATTCAGATTTCAAGGACGCTTATGAAGCATGTGAGAATCATGTTCTAAGAGATAGAAGCCAATGGATTGAATATTTAATTCAATATGGATTGTTATTTAGAATAAATCAGTTGTGTATCCCGAAGAAGTTCTATGAGAGAAAACCTTTTAAAGGAAAAACATGGTGCGGGATTGGAATTTTGGCCATGAAAAAACATTTGTGCAACTGAAAAGTTTATATTATTGGCCATGGATGAGGATATATGTCAATAAATTTGTCAACAAATGTAGAATTTTCCAGCACACAAAGGGGAAAAGACAGAATACAGGGTTGTATCAACCACTGTCAATACCACAGAGATCATGGGACATAGTAAGCATGGATTTTGTGTTAGGAATGCTGAGGAAACAAAGGGGTTGTGGTTCCATATTCGTGGTAGTCGAAATATTCTAAAAGATGGAATATTTTATTCCATGTCATAAAACCATTGATGCAACACACATTGCAAATTTGTTTTTCAGAGAAGTTGGTTGACTTCATGGTTTACCCAAGAGTATTGTTTTAGACAGGGATACCAAATTTGTTGGTCATTTTTGGAGGACACTATGGAAAAATTTGGGAACGAATTTATCTTTTATCTCATAATATCACCCTCAGATGGATGGACATACTGAGGTAGTAAATCAAAGTTTGGGGGACTTATTGAGGAGTTTAGTAGCTGAACATCATAGCCAGTGGGATTAGATTCTGCCACAAGTAGAATTTTCATATAACAACTCACCTAACAGAATCAAAGGACATAGCCCATTCCAGATAATGTATGGAATACAATTGAGAGGAGTATTTGAGTTGAGAGACTTAAAGAAGAGAAAATTCAGAAGTGCTAGAGTGGAATATTTTGCAGCAGAGATGTAGGAGCTCCATAGTAAGATTAAAGAGCGGCTGCAAAATTCCAACCAGGAATACAAGAACAGAGAAGATCAGCACATAAGAGAGATTCAATTAGAAGTGGGATATTTAGTATTAGCGCATATAAGAAAAGAAAGGTTCCCAAGGGGAACATATAATAAGCTGGAGATGAAAAAGATAGGGTTGTGTAAGATTTTACAGAAATTTGAGGAAAATTATTATGAGATAGAATTGTTAGATGGTGTGGGAATATCACCCACATTCAATGTATTAGATATGTATCCTTATAGAGAAGATGAAGCAAGAGGAGAAGAGAATCATAAATAAATTTAGTGGGTTAAACAGATGCCTGTAGCTGAAAATCCATAGATGGAAAAGATCATTGATCAGAGAGTTAGCAAGAAAACCTGGAGAAATACCTATTTTGAGTATTTGGTAAACTGGAAAGGACACTCGATTGAGGATGCCAGTTGGGAAAGTGAAACAAATATCCAAAAACATGGATAGATGGTGTAGGAGCTCATGGACAGGAGTCCATGAATTTTTCAGCAAGAGGAGTATGATGCATGAGAATCACAATAAAGCACAAGTGGAGGACAATTGGATATGCACCAATGCGCATTTTGAAGACATTTTGAATTTCAAAATATGAAGTATTAACATAATATATGGAAAGATATATTTTCTTTTATGGTTTGGAGATTGTAACGTAGATTTTGAACGTTTGCGCCCATCTTCTGGTTGTAGGCATTTAATGTACTAAATGTAAAGTAGGTGTAGGCTTTAATTTGATTAGATAGCTTGAGTTTGTAGGAGGGAAAACTCGAGAAAGCTCCCTTGTATGTATTGTATTATTAGTCTCTTAGTAAGTTATAAGTTGTTGAGTAAGAGAGCATAGGAGAGTAGAGAAGAATAGAAATTGAAGAAGTTGTATGAGCAGATAGTTGTTGCTATTGAATCCATGTACAAAATCACTTGAATTAATATAAGAATGATTCGATCCAATTTCATGGTGTTGTTATGGTCATTGTTTTCATCTATTGAAAGGTATGTTTACAGTTTTCTTATATACTATGTTATTCATTTATTTCAATGTTGTGTGTGTATATGTGATTTCATGTTGAATGTATGAAGTCCATGAGAGGGAGAGTGTAAGTTTCAATTTTTTCTCTTCTTGAGAATTCCTGCAAGCAGTGCAGTGAAACTCCACAAGGAGTGCATTGATGAGATTTTGAGTTTATCTCAGAAAATCTCAGGAGGGATATCGTTGTTCTTATACCCACATAAGTGAAAATATAGCATAGAGTTGTGCAAGGTTTGTGCAGGTCAGTTGAAGTCTTAGACTTTTCCAACCCAAGTGAGTGGTTGAAGGATCTATGTCGCAAGGAGTGCGCAGAGATGGAAAACATCAGATAATCAACGATTATCGTGAAGGATGCAAGTAGTGCGCATAAGAATCCCTTCGAATCCTTGAGTTTGCCGCAAGAACCAAGCTCATGAGGATAGAGACTTCAAATATTTTGAGGGAAATATGAGGTTTAGAGTCACCCCGTGAAATCAATCTCAGGAGATTTGACGCCGAGTTATTTGGCCAGGAGCATCGAGAACTTGAACAGATGGTGGAAACTCTCGGTGGGTGAAATGTCGATACCCCGTGGACCATTAGATCCAATAGAGTTTCAGGGAGGATAAACATGAGAGTCTTTCAACACTCACAAGATAATGAGGGATATCAGTTGTTAGATCCAGAGGAGCACAAGACGTTGATTGGCGCTTTGAAATTTTGACATATCAAGAATCGGGGGTGTGGAGGAAACAAATACCCAGAAGTCGCGATACGTGAAATATTGACAAAATATGGACCATCAAATCGTCGAAGGTTTGGGACCATTAATCTTTGGTGAGGGGATATCATGATTTTGTCTATCGGGCAAAGGGAGAGAGCTACATCAAAACTCCCCGATACGTGAAATCTTGACGCATCGAAAGTTGGGCCCCAGGTCTTAGCTGAGGGTCACATCAGTGAAAGGTTAAGGGAGGAGCTAGAGACCGTTATCCCATTTCAAGATTTCAGGATTTGGAGGAGTCAGGGCACCTTGTAACAAAAGTCTCGATATCTCGAAACACAATGTGCCCTTTTTGGGGTTAAGCCTATGGTCATGCCAACAGTCACATGGAGTGGAGGCTCACGTCTTTTGCATGTTTGCATAGGCGGAGTGAAGAAAAAGGACCTGTGGTTATATGTGTTGAAGATTCCAATTGGGAATCAAAGAGTCATTTCGACTCAAAGGAAACTAAAGATCCATAGGCCGGGAGGCCATGCGGACCCTGCTAAGGGTGGGGTCTATGTCACCTAAGCTAGATAGCTAGATCTTGGTTTTCCCTAAACCAAAATTTAAGGCACAATGAAACCAATTAAAAAAATAAGCCCAAAAATATACTAATATCTTTTCAATGAGTTATTTATGATTTTTGGCTATGATATTTTCTAGTGGGAAAACCCCCCCTATGACTACACCAGGGTTTACAATGTAGAAAGATCAACAACCGTCTAAACTTAAACTGCTTCTATAACTACCCCAAACATACCCAAGACTCATAAAAGAAAAGAAAAGATGAGAAGAATCGAGTAACTATACCTCTACTCCACGTCTGGTGATGATCCTCTCGCGCTTGAAATCTTTGATGACTTCACGCCTCCTCCCAAGGCTGGCCTACATTCAAAGATAGACAAACAAAAATATACAAGCATGGAATTCATATAAAAATAAGGGTTATATGTTAGAATATCAAAACATAAACCACTAAAAACATTCAATACGCCATGATTTGAGACAAGAAAAGTACTTCTTTTATTGATACTTCAATGATTATACCTTTTACAACCAAAGATGGATACTTCTCCATGAACCTGGTCTAGGATCCTCTTCACCAAGCTTCAAATGAACCTTTGTATGTATTTGCCTCTCAACATTCATATCTCTTCTTGGGAAGTGAATGGGTTCCGATGGAGGAAGAAGGGAAAATTGGGGAATGCTGAGGAAATTCTCACAAAAGGGATGCAATTACTTGGGGCAAGGAGGGGATGTGAAATGGGCAGAGTTTCACTGTTCTTAAGTATAGATGTGGAATGAGACCCCAACACCTCATTTTATCTGAAAAAAGGATGGTTATTCGGTTCAGTGATGGGCTATAGGCGATGGATTAGTTGCGAAGCTCGTAATCTCAACTAATTCCTTGCAACTTTTTATTTTTTGAAACTTTTGCAAGTATACGCAGGTTGTAGTGGTGCAACATGCATACATACATAGGTTGTAGTTGTGCAGCAAGTGTATGTACGTGGGCAGTATTGGTCCAGGGTGCGTACATCTTCAAAAAATGGGTTTTTTAGAAGAGCAACAAAGTGATGGCTTGGCAAAAAAATGCAAGTAAGAGGGCCAAAGGCCAGGTATGCATATGTAGAGAAATTTAGGGTTATAACAGATTCCCCCTAATGTGTGAGGTTAGAAGAGCATCTGATGGTTGAAATACATTACAAAATATTCACCAAAGTACGAAACAAGTGAGCTCGGGACCAGAGTTCACGAGCTACCATCTGCAAAAATAGCAATTGTCTCTCCGAGGCGGGAATACCCATGCTCAGGATGAAATAAATCATGGCTTCCAATCAAATACACTACAAATCCATGTCATATAACTATATAAAGTGTATCCACGAGTAGTACACAATGGATATACATCTCAAAATAAAACATATACAAATATAGTATCCATCTTCAAGAAGCCAACAATGCTCGATGCCTGGAGATGAGGTCTTCATAGCTCAAGAAACAACTTCAAGATATTCAAAACTCAGGTAGGAGTGCAATGTGAGTGTATGACTTCACTACCCATAGGTCTTCGACAACTCGTCATGAAAAGACAAGAGGATCTCGATGATCAGGCAGAGAAATTCATTGATTTTGAACCAGGAATTTATTGGATTTTTAGGATGGTTGGGTCATGAGGTCAAGAGAAAAATTACATAAAGGCCGAATCAGGTTGGGTGAAACTTCCCTTGTAAAATATCATGAAAGATGATCAGACTTAGGCAGCATGACATTGACATAAGTTCACGATGCAGGAGGCAACGCAAACTCTCCATGTGTTTGGTTTCCTTATTAAATTTTTTTATATAATGGTTCAGACCATGAAATTTCTATGCAAGTGAGAAAACATATCCAAGTATCTATGGTAAAAAATTCAGCTTTTGGGTCATTGTAATTTTGGAGTTACACTCCGTGGAAAATAGGGTTTGTGGCCAGTCCTAAAACTCAAAATCAGGTGTTTCGGGTAAAAATGTCTTAACTTCTTCATAACAGATCCAAATTTAGTGATACCAAAGGTGTTGGTTAGTGGACAGTCTTTAGTATTCTATGTAATATTTTCATATTAATTCATCAAATATTTTGTGCGGGGCACGCTCTACAAGATCACTCTCTAGAATAAGCCAGAATTCAGCAAGGTATGCCATTTTTTCTATAACTCCTTTTCTGAGAGGTTCCAAGTAGTGACACTTGGAGGAATTGCATAAAACAAACTGAAGAAAAATGTATATCAGTTTTAGATATTTATACATTACATGTTCAAAGTTATGATTACTTCAAGTTAGGGTTGTTGACTAATCCAAAACTAGGCATGTGAGACTAAAGAAAAGTTTGATGGAAATGCTAGTCTCTTGTTTTTAAACTTAAGGAAGGTTTGCAAGAATGTGATCATATACACCAGGTCTATTATAGAGCTACAAATCAGATTTGGATGATGAAATTCATGAGGGATTTTGGTTGTGGTACATGTTGAGTACATGGTTGAGACAAGTAGTTGATGAGTTGGCACACATACATGAGGTGTATGGTTGATG
>JASDQU010334638.1:0-12698 GCA_032191745.1 Picea mariana
AGATCTGTCCAGCTGCAGCGGATTTGCATTCAAAGCATTCATGACCCGACTCTGTCACGTTCGTAAGCACGAGAGGATGATCATGGCTGAAATGCACAAGTTGGCTCTGCCACTCTGACTTTTCCATTGGAAATTCTATTATCTTCTCTCTCGCAGACGATCAGTGAATTCTGGTCATATTTCCTTCAAATTCTAATATGGTCTTCATAGTTTCAGATTGATTGTCGAGCATGGAGAGCATTATGTTTCCTTGCAACTTTAACAGCTAATTGCCTTACGCCAGCCACATTGTGCCACTTTTCAATTCCAGTCTTAAATTTTTTTAATCAATGACACAAATTTTACGATTCCTCAGACTAATTTAATAGAATTATAATTATAAGTTTTTTAATATAAAGATCAAATTTATATGACCATCTATAATCGTTCTACTAAAAACTTTGATTCCGTGCACGTTAGTGGGATCCATTCTCAACAAAAGATTCCACACATGCTTCAAGGTAGGTGCACTTAACAATTACTTATTAAAAGTTAATTCAATTAAAATAAAAGCGAGCTTATTCTTGCCTTGCATAAGTTGACCTTAAATAAAATAAAAGGTATAAAAGGTGATGCCCTTTTTAGATAAAATTTGTTTAAATTAATTGTGATTTCTAATCAAATTTGTTTAAATTATTTTATTTGGGTTTAGAGGTGTTTTACATTTCATAATGGGGAGAGATGTTCATCTAATATAACTTATTAAAATAATAATAATAAATTATGTGATAGAGATTAAATTTTTTAGGTGCAAACCTTTTTTTAGAATATAAAAATAAAAAAAAAGTTAAATAGATCTTAGTTAAATAGATATATGTTCCTTAAATAAAAGCTAAATTAATTTTGACTAGCCAAATAAAATTAGCAACAACCACATTAATATCATTATTGTGTAGGTATAAGCCTATAAACATATATTTAGCATTACTATAGACAAAAACATTATTAATGTGTTAAATATACCTCTCTAGAACCGACACATTAATAATATTAATGTGATTATTGTACGAGCATAAAAATATTAACCTAAATATTATCCTATAATATTATATTATATTAAATTAAGTAATGTTTGTGTTAATTTATATTAATACAATATATATATTAAGTTATATTAAAAAAACCTATAAAAGAAATTGATATTAATAAAAATATTATACTATAAATTACAATATTAAATTTAAAAATTCAATATTATAATATTAATATATTAATAATATTTATTTAATATCATTCTCTATTAATATTATACTTATACTTAAAATTTAAAAATTTAATATTATAATATTAATATATTAATAATATTTATTTAATATTATTTTTTATTAATATTATACTTGTACTTATAGTTGGCTAAACATAGCTATTAATAATATACCAAAAAATTTACTAATAATATAAAATTATGATATTATAGTTGATGAGGTTAAGTTGGATTGGGGCATTCCTTAACTATTATTTAGGGTTACAACATTCATATTCTCGGGTTAATATTATGTATTAATATTATAATTGTTGTTAGTTGGGTGAATAATATTATTAATAATATGAAATTATAATATTAATAATTATACTTGATAATATTACATAATATTATATTTGATAGGGTTATGTTGGATTGACACATTTCGTAATAGTTATTTATAATTGCAATATTGATCTTGATGTGTTAATGGCTATGTCACATTGCGACATTCATCAAGGTCTCTCAAGATCACATAGAAAAAATGGTTGTGAGAATTCTTAATGGTTATCTCACCATGAATGTCTTAACGTGGCTAAATCCTTTATGAATGTCACAATTTGACATCACATTTCATTAAAGCCACGATACGATAAAACTCTTATTGAACATCGCAATGTGACATCACATTTGATGAATGCCCCAATATGACATGGTCATCAATGCATCAAGATAAATGTTACAATCTAAAATAACCATTAACGAATGTCGCAATCCAACATAACCCTCGATGAATGTCGATTTCATTAATGTCATAATGTGACAATACCCTTAATGAAAATCATAATGAGACATGATATTTGATGAACGTTGTAATGTGACATAGTTGTTAACACAACAATATGAGTGTTGCAATCTAAAATAACCATAAACGAATGTTGCAATCCAACATAACCCTCGATGAATGTCGCAATGTAACAAAATACATTATGAATGTCAGAATGTTACAAAACATTTGGTCGACACCACAATGCGACATAGCCAAAATGAATGCTAGAATCCTTAATGGTTATTTCAGATTGTGACATTCATCTTGTTGCATTAATGATGATGTCACATTGGGGCATTCATCAAATCTGATGTCACACTGTGTTATTCAATAAGGGTTTTGTCACATTGTGGCTTTAATGAAATGTATTGTCACATTGTGACATTCATTAAGGGTTTTTTTGTGTTGCAATGTTCATCAAGGGTTATGTTGGGTTGTGACATTCTTCGATGGTTATGTCACATTGTGACTTTCATTTTGGCTCACTTTATGTGAAATTGTTGCGTTGCTTAATGGCTATTTCAAATTGAGACATTCACCTTGCTATGTTAATGGTAATGTAACATTGTGGAATTTATCAAATGTCAAGTCACAATGTGATGTTCATTAAGGATTTTGTCACATTGTGACATTAATAAAATGTGATGTCACCTTGTGACATGTATTAGCTGTTTTTTCGCATTGTAATGTTCATCAATGATTATGTCAGGTTGTGACATTCTTCAATGGTTATGTCAGATTGTAACATCCATTTTGGTTTACTTTATAACATGGATATGTTTTATTATGATGTTCTCAATCATTATTTGACATTAATACATCCATCTTGGTTGACTTATGTCGACTTCCTACATTCATGAATGGTTATGTAACATTGTGGTGTCGATCAAATGTGATGTCACAAATTCCTTAATGGTTATTTCATATTGGGACATTCATCTTGCTGCATTAATGAGCATGTCACATTGTGATATTCAACAAGGGTTTTGTCGCATTGTGGCTTTAATGAAATGTGATGTCACATTTTGACATTCATTAAGGGTTTTGTCGCATTGCAATTTTCATCAAGGGCTATGTTGGGTTGTGACATTCTTCAATGGTTATATCAAAGTGTGACTTTCATTTTCGCTTGCTTTATGTGAAATTGTTGTGTTTCTTAATGGTTATTTCGGATTGAGACATTCACCTTGCCATGTTAATGGTAATGTAACATTGTGACAACCATCATATTTCAAGTTACATTGTGATGTTCATTAATGGTTTTGTCACATTGTGACATTAATAAAATGTGATGTCACATTGTGACATTTATTAAGGGTTTTGTTGCATTGCAATGTTCATCAAGGGTTTTGTCAGGTTGTGAGATTCTTCAATGGTTATGTCATATTATAACATTCATTTTGGCTTACTTATAATATGTATATGTTTGATTGTGATGTTCTCAATGGTTATTTGACATTAAGACATCCTTATTGGTTGACTTGTGTTGACTTCATACATTCATGAATGCTTGTGTCACATTGTGTTGTCTATCAAACGTGATGTCACATTGTGACATTAACGAATAAAAAATTCACATTGTGACATTGATTGAGGGTTATGTTGGATTGTGACATTCATTTATGGTTATTTCAGATTGCAACATTCATCTTGTCATTTTAACAACTATGCCACATTGCGAAATTCATCAAATGTCATGGCACATTACAATGTTCATTAATGGTTTTGTTTTATTGTGAGATTAATGAAATGTGATGTCACATTGTGACATTCATAAAGGATTTTGTCACACTACAACATTGATTGAGGGTAACTATGTTGGATTGCAACATTCCTTAATTTTTTTTTTTGGATTGCAACATTCATCTTGCTATGATAAAAACCATGTGACATTGTGGCATTCATCAAATTTCATGTCACATTGCAACATGTTCATTAAGGGTTTTGTCGCATTATGGAATTAATGAAATTAGATGTCACATTGTGACATTCATTAAGGTTTTTTTTCACATTATGTGAAATTGTTGTGTTGCTTAATGGTTATTTCAGATTGAGACATTCACCTTGCCATGTTAATGGTAATGTAACATTGCGACATTCATCAAATGTGAAGTGACATTGCGATGTTCATTAAGAATTTTGTCGCATTGTGGCATTAATCAAATGTGATATCACATTGTGATATTTATTAGTGTTTTATCGCATTGCAACATTCATCAACGGTTTTGTCAAGTTGTGACACTCTTCAATGGTTATGTCACATTTTAACATGATCCATTTTGGTTTACTTTATAATATGGATATGTTTGATTGTGATGTTCTCAATCATTGTTTGACATTTATACATTTATCTTGGTTGAATTTTGTCATCTTCCTACATTCATGAATGGTTATGTCACATTGTGGTGTCGATAAAATGTGATTTCATACATTCCTTAATGGCTATTTCAGATTGCTACATTTATCTTGTTGCATTAATGACCATGCCACATTATGATGTTCAACAAGGGTTTTGTCGTATTGTGGCTTTAATGAAATGTGATGTTACATTTTGAAATTCATTAAGGGTTTTGTCGCATTGCAATGTTCATCAAGGATTATGTTGGGTTGTGACATTCTTCAATGGTTATGTCAAATTGTGACTTTCATTTTTTCTTTCTTTATGTGAAATTGTTGTGCTTCTTAATGGTTATTTCAAATTGAAACATTCACCTTGTCGTGTTAATCGTAACATAACATTGTGGAAGCCATCAAATGTGAGGTTACATTGCAATTCTCATTAAGTATTTTTTCACATTGAGACATTAATCAAAAGTGATGTCACATTGTGACATTTATTAAGTGTTTTGTTGCATTGCAATGTTCATAAAGGGTTTTGTCAAGTTGTGACATTCTTCCATGGTTATGTCAGATTGTAACATTCATTTTGGATTACTTTATAATATGGATATGTTTGCTTTTGATGTTATGAATGGTTATTTGAAATTAATACATCCACAATCTTATCAATTGGTGCAAAAGACTTGTCATAGTCAACACCTTGTACCTATGAGAAACCTTTATCTACTAACCGAACCTTATAATTTGTAATGTATCCATTGACATCCTTCTTTGTCTTGAAAATCCACTTACATCTCACAGGATTCCTATTGGAAGGTAGAGGAACCAACTCTCATGTGTTGTTCTCCATCAAGGAATTGTATTCCTCTTTCATAGCTACCTCCCAATGGGGGTTACCTTCAGCATTTGAATATGATTGATGGTCTGATCCAAGTATTATATAACAATAAATAGGAAACAAAGAATCCATGGTAGTAAGAGCTTGCAGAGGCTCCAACAACTGAGATTCGTTTCTCAATGGATCAGTGGGATCACCCACTAGATCACACATTGCCTAAAGAGTATGTTGTTCCCATTGTGGTAGATGCTATGGACCTGCAACTTCTTGTTTTTAATCATAAATATCAAATATATCAGATTCATATATCTGATCGGAGGAAGTCTCATGAACATCAGCAACTAATGGTGGTGGAAATGGAGGTGTGGACTGCTCTGGAAGTACCTGTGAAGGACCCTCTTCAAAATTAACACTCCTATGAATGAATAATGTATCTGAAGTAGTATCTAATAACCTGGAATATTCATTAGAATGTGTTAGAAGAGATATGTGATCATATTTATGAGTAACGTTAGAGAAGGTGTACAACCTAGAATGGTGATTAACCGTAGCAACAACAATTTTTTAACCATCTAATAGGACGAAAATAATAACTAAGTCTGGAGTGAAATCCACCTTATTCCATGAACCTGAATGAGTGATTTGATGGATGGAGAGGAGATTCACTGAAATCTTTGAAACATGAATAACATCCTAAAAGAATCCATGGTTTAGATCAACTCCACCCCTACAACACACCTCAATAGGATAATCATCTCCCATGAATATCGATGGTCTGGAACAAGTCTCCAAGTATGAGAAAAGTATATACAATGAGGCCATGTGATGGGTAGCCCCTGAATCAAGTACCCAAGAATTCAGAGAAGATGAAATAGCAAGTAATGCATGACCATTACCTCTTTCTGATTATGAATTTTCTGATGGCTTATTCCTTGTATTATCTAGAATACAATCCTCGAGGTGATGCTACTCAAGTGATTGTGCCATTAGATCTATGGTCCTTTTCATGCAAGAACTCTCAAGATGCAACCACTTGTTACAGTAGGAACACTTGGTCTTCTCCTTCTTTCTCTTTGATTCCTTGGAACTAAAACTCTCATAAGTGGACTTTTTTTTATCTTCCTTGTTGTTCTCTTGATCCTTCTTACCTTTACTCTTCTGCTTATTCTTCTATGAACTTACTTAAGTTTTAAGCGCATGGGGATTTGAACTCTTGAGTGCCCCTATCTGGATGTGCTTTTTCTACTCATATATAAGTGACTCCATGAACTCATCTAGGGATGGCATCTTACATGTAGACCCCATAGCTAACTTGTAAGTATGAAAAAAAGAACTATAGATAGAATACTCTAGTTCTAACTTGGTTGGAATTGAAAAGATTAATTGTTCATCTTTCTTATCAATTCCAAAATCCCTAACATGGGAAACAAAAGTTTAAAACTTATAGAAGTAGTCTTGTAGGGTCTCGAAATTACTTGAATTCAATGCATGTATATCATTCTCTAGTTGATGACCTCTTACATTGTCTTTCTTTCCTAGAAAACCCTTCAACTGTTTCCAAACATTGTTAGGAGTCTTGCAAGTATTGACATGGAAGAGGAGATTTGGATAGATTATCAAGAACAATATCGTGTAAGCTTCATCCATTTTGTTGAACTTTTTTTCTTTATCTATGGTTGAATTAGGCTCGACCTCATTCCCCATTGTGACCACCTCATTCTCCATGGTGACCCTATAAAAACCCTTTGTGTGAAGTAGAATCTCTATCTTGGGCTTGCACTCAAAGTAGTTGAAGGGTGTCAAAATCATTGAAGAAGATGGTTGATCCATAGTTCTTTTTGGGTTGTCTAATTTGATATATAAACCTGCAATAAAATTGAATACTCCCTCACAATAATATCTATGACACCATCTAGGATTAAACCACACTCCAAGATCTAAATGTGATTAGGAAATACTACATTAGTTAATTGCAAAAGAAAGAGAGGAGACAAAAAAATAAAATCAATCTTCACACATAAGAGACTAAGAAACCAAATTGAATCACATTGAATTAATCCTTGATCATGAGTACAATATATAGAACTCTCCACAAGAGGAGTCAAAAATAAGATGTGAACTCAAGTGATAACTCTTCATGATCCAAATGGATCTAGAAAGGCCAAAAAATCGAAGTTCTCGTATTCAAACAAAACGAACACCATTATGTAGAGCTCATCATGTTGATTCTGACAGTATATTTGTTTCCGAAAATGGACTCTGTATGGCGAAGTTATCGCGATCTGAAGTTCAGGTCAAACTGGAAAAAAGTCAAAGTCAAAGTCAATAGTCTATATTGTTGACATCAAAAGTACATCAATGGGACAGGTGGCAGATGACACCAGCATGACATCATGATGATGTTAGTAGGACACGTGACATTATTAGGACATGCCATGTGGCAGTCATTTTTGGAATTTTTAGGGACTGATTTGGACCAATAAAAATTTGACACATGGCACTGTACGGACATGACACATGGCAGTCTGTACATGAAGTGCTCAGTATGATAGTGATGTGGCATCATCTGATTGTGACATGTGGAAGGTACAATAGTGACGTGGCAGGTATGATAGTGATGTGGCAGTGCTGACTGAGAAACTAACTATGTAGGTGACTAGTTCAATGACTGGATAGTACAGACCATTCATAGGGTGACACGTGGCCCAATCACAGGGTTCCACATGGCACCTTGGATTTGGCCAAGGTTGACTGGGTAAAAAAAATTGTTCCACCTCAAGAGGATTCGAACCCTCGACCTCCAAGTAAGGCAACGAAATACAACAAAAACGCTAACCAGCCAGGCTATTATGGTTCTTATTAAACCATATGGAAAAAATGTGTTTTAAGTTGGTTAGGTGGGCGAAATTTGGGATAATCCCTAATCGGCAAGGGGATAGCCCACGACCAAGGAATATGAACAGGAACTATAGCGCGAGATCAAAGGATAAGGAGCTTAGCGCTCAACCACATGGCCCTCTATTCGACCAAGGGCCCGAAGAAAAGGGGGCCAGCGTGCATTCTTTTCCAATGTGGGTTTTTAAATGATTTTTTGTTGATTTTAATGGTTTTTTGTCCATATCTTGGTGGATATTGGCCCAAATTGAGTGCCACAAAAGGTGGGTTGTTGGGATTTGAGCCCTCTACCCCGTGGCTATATAAACCAATCCAATGTGGAGTTTTAAGCAGACAACAAGTAGCTTGGAGAAAATTAAATAAGAATTTGCAAAGGCCAAGTTGTCTTATACAATGAAGCCAAAAGAGTAGTTGCGCTTTGAAGGAAATTTTTGAGAGTTCTACTCTACCTTTTTCAGTTCCTTGTTGCGTCGGGTTCCTGAGACAGAGAAGAATACAGATGAGTCGGTCATAGACCTAAATGATGTAATTTTGATGCATATTTTTAAGCATTGAATTTTAATAAAGAAGCCTCCCCCACTAAACACGAAGGCCCAGAGACGTATGGGGAATTTCCCGAACTCCGTTATCAACTTCTGGTGTTCAATATGTTGATGGTTTGATTCTTTTTTTCTGTTATTTCTCTTCATTGTTTAAGTTTTTTACCACTTATATATGCACATGCATTGTGAGAAAAGGTTTTGATAAAATTGAAGTCAGAGTGCAAATTGCTAAGAACCAATTTCAGATCACTTCATGAAGTCAACATGCATTCCATAATAAGAAAAATCTCCTAGAATAAGACTAGAGTTCAAGAATGGAACTAAAGTCCTAATTGAGAGATAATTTCACAAATATAGAAAGTCACTAAAAATAGGTAAATAAGTGAAATAGGTTAACTCCTAGAATAAGATGGGTAATTTGTACTTCCTTAGGAGGCCATTAATAGCTAGAAAAAGTGCGCATTAGGTTCCATGACACTTGTCCAATTACTTCCCAGACACTTCCAAGAGGATACTGCATGGAATACCTATTAAAACTAGAAAATACCAAAAATAGACTATTAGGGTTTGGTCACCTACTAAAAATAGAAAATTTCAAAAATAGACATCATCAGGAATGGTCAGGATGGTATGGTGGTCCGAAGAATACCATGGTTGGGCTCATGACCCAAATATTTATACCTACTACTTTTCCTCAACATCCAAGACACACAAGCATGTGGGAATTAAATAGAATATTAGCATATAAACTAGTATAATCCTTTAACATGCATAAAAAATACACCCATGGAAAGAAATACAAATATTTGTGGCATATAATTGGATGAGAAAAGAATATTTCTATTAATGTAATCAACAGAAGTACATAGGTGACAAACTTATGTAACGACACATATCGAAGCTGATAAACTAAGTCCCTCCAGCTGAGACTTCACCACATCAATCCTCCACCAAGGAAAGCTCACAAGTAGTAGGATTCAATGAGGTTCTCCATCTCAATATAGGAAGAGCTTGGGGGATGACCACAAGAAGTTCAGACTTTCAAGGACAAAGGGATGCAGACTCAATATGAGGTGAAATTTCTCCAGAGTGTCTTTGTTCTCTATGATGATTGTCTTCAAGGCTTCTATATGGCTCAATTTATATCCTTCAAATGGAATTTACGGGTCAATTCAGATCATTTCCATTATATGGAAGGTCAAGGATCATGGATCATGTGACATGGCATAGAAAACCAACACATATTTTTAATTTTTGAGCACAAAACCCGATGTACGCATGATGTAATGGAGCAACCTGCATATACATGAGTTGTCTAACTGTGGCTTATGTATATGAACAAAAATTGTATTTTTTACTTTGGAGTGAACAAAATGGGAAAGTTTAGTCTGCAGAGGGAAATGGAAGGCCATCAAAGGAAGATGCATGGAGTGTGGAAACATTTTCTATAACAATCACACAAAAAATAATTATCATTTGATATGCAGAAAATTCCCCAAAAAAGCTAAGTCTTTTAGTGTCTCACACCGCTAGAAATGTTCCTCCTTTGCAGTGTATCACACCAAAAAAAAATGGTGTGATGTAGTGTACCGCGACAAAAAACGTTTTGCACGATACATAAAAAGAAAACATTCCAAGTTTTTAGCCCATATTTTTGGGTGACAACATTGTATCGCATGAATACTATTTTCATACCATACACAATGTATCACAAAAAAATTATTTTCATGCAATACACACAAAATTTACTGTTTTTTCAAAACTTAATATTTTTTCTGAGATTTGAGCTTGTAGTTGTATCAACACGTAAAGTCTCTTCCCTTTAAGTTGAGTTCGACCACTCAAGTACCAAATCGAACCCAATGCCAGATAACCCTATTACAAAATTAGAGCCTAGGGATTTTTCCCATTTAAACACAAAGAAAAAATATGTTATTCTGCAATGTACCCATTACAATGCAAAATTGAAACAATCTTATGCTGATTAAATTAAATGTGTGCAATATGAAAAATAAAATCATGCAACTACCCAATAATTTTAAAATTTGTGAATGCAAATAATTAAACATAAACAAAAGCAAATAAACGTTCAGATCACAAAGTGAAATGTAGTAGAAAAACATAGCATTACAACTATAAATGAGGGTAGTGACTAGAACACTTGTCAGGAAGTCAATATTTACATAGTCGATTGAAGATGACGAACATTCCACCCAACCATAGAATTTGTTGCTCTAGTTATGTTAGTTGTAGGTCACCCTCGAGTTAGAGCTCTGAATTCACCAGAAAGAATGGCTTCTATGGTTATCTAGTGTCCACTCAACAACCCAATACACAATAACATTCCCAACAAGCTAACTCCTACAACAATTCAAATCCACCTGCTCTATTTCCCCTTAACCTACACAACCCAAGGAATGGGATCCCCTTCTCTGCCACTCAATCCCTCAGGTTATCCCTCTTCCCTCTAGGGCTCCAGCACAGGTTGGCCAGGAAATCTCTCAATTGGGGACTCTAAGAATTTCAATTATACATGAATGTTCAAAGCAACATCCTCACATGCTCATTTGGGTGCATAACAACCTAATTCTCCATGCATTTTCTAGCTCCAACAACCTGTCTTCAACACCCACTATGGCTACCTCCCTTTTTCCCAAAACTCTTGTTTCCTCTCTTCTTCCCAACTATAAAATCTTCCCTTTCTTCTACTCAAAATTTCTTTTATTTCTTTCCTCTGCATGTTTGACTCTCACACTTCCCAAAATGATTTTACCCAACCCATGCTTGAATAGCTATGTGAGGTGACTTTCCAACCAAACTCTTACATAAGTGTACTTAGACCTTTCTTTAATAACAAGGTGAGATGGTTTTGACCACAAACCTCTCACATGTATTCATGATTGGTTTTTATACGGTAAAGGAAGTAAATATTAATAATAAAATGATTTAGAAAAGTGGCTTGGGTTTATTAAGCATGTGAATTTTTTCTCTTGTAACCCCTTTTAGCCCCCTCTCTTGTGGAAACTTAATCTCTATAACTTTGTCCTTAGGAGGACACATTTTTATTTTATTACTTTCAATGTGCAATGTTTACATATTACTTTGATTAGCCAGCCATCATTAGCCCCCTCTCTTGTGGAAACTTAACCTCTATAACTTTGTTCTTAGGAGGATATATATTTATTTTATTATCTTCAATGTGCAATGTTTACATATTACTTTGATTGGCCAGCCATCATAAGGATACATCATATTTGAGGATTAATAACCGAGGTTTTACAATTCTCTATTTAATTATTTAATTTATTCCTCTGATCATAGTTAAGGATGTGGGTAACAATCTCTTAAATACCCAAAGATTTCAACCCATGTAGGAAGAGCCTATGCCTTTCATTTCTTTAACATCCATTTATTGAATTCAACCGTCTCTGTAATGGCTTAATTCACCGTTTTCCCATTCACAATATCAAAGTTAGCTATGAAATCGTCATACTTGCTGGAGCTCACGCATCTACTTACAAAATGCCCACAGAAAAAGAGGAATGAACGCCTTACAGTTTATATTAGAGTAATAAAACAGAGTACATCCCTTTTCAGAAACAGAGTATCAGCAGCGCTATAGAAAACAGAGTATGCAACATACATATATTCTAGAAAAACAGAGTACTCAGCAGCTGCGTGCATTTACAAAACAGAGTATTTTTTTAGAGACGGAAGAAGCTTCACGAATACACTAACTAGCAGAAGAGTCCAGATACATAGAAGAATGTAGAAGAAGGAGGGAAGAATTAAATGCGGGAGCTGTGAGAGTTGTTGAGAAATTTATGGCAGGGGAGATTAATAAATCTGGAGATCCACGTCACCAACACTCCCCCTTAATCTTCACTGCCATGTATGTCTGCAATACCAATCTCCTCCCGGAGATGCTCAAAAATATTCTTTGCAAGCGGCTTTGTGAAAATGTCTACTAGTTGTTCTTTGGACCTGCAAAACTCAAGATATATGTCACCATTGTTTACCAATTCTCGAATG